>CM076571.1:237698725-237978306 GCA_034641835.2 Pinus albicaulis
TCATAACTATTATAACAAAGAGAGAGTACATGCCCCTACCTTGAAATCCAATGTTCGACGCAGTATTTTATCTAGTCGCTCCAAAGAGGCTTCTTCAGTAAGTAGAACCTGCAATCAAAGACAAACAAAACAATCAAAGCACCTAAAACATATAATAATTAAGAAAATCTAATCCAACTTAGTGATCAAGGATTCTAAGTATTGATGTTATTCAATAAGCACAAGAGAAACTCAATGAGAAAAAGAGATCCATATGTATTATCTTGAATGAAAAGAGTAACCTTACAACCTGATGCCTCGATGTCATACATGTTTCTCCTGGGGTCCTAAACAATTGTTTCTCCTTCAGTTTGACAAGCCTTCCTCTCTAAATACTAGCATGGATTTATGGACATAAGGGTGTGAGCATTCTCATTCCAACAACAACTAGTGTAGAGAGTATTCACTTTTGGTAATTTCTTCAATAACTACAATGTATTTCTACCCTTGAGACTGAAACATAAGCTCAATTTATAGGGGAATGGAGGTAGTTTAAGTTCCATGAAGAGGGGGATAGATTCCTTTCATGAAGGGATTTGACCTCCATGAACCAAGGGATAAGCTCCATGAGTGGAGGGATAAAGCTCGAAATGATCACACCTCTAGAAGCTTCCAATTGGGAGAATATTCGACCAGATAGGCTTCTATAAATTAATTTTTCTTTAATTCGACTTTTTACGGGGGTTCACAGGTTTTAGTAGCAGAACGTGCAGGGGTTTTCATGGTTTATAGACCAAGTATTCGTGGACCCACAGGAAAAGGCTAGAAAAAGTGCGGAGGTAGACTTTTAAGGGTTTTAATGAGATTTTCTCCAAGTCCAAGACTTGTTTTAGGAACATTAGGGTTTTTTACTTCTAAGGTAGCACAATATAGGTAGTGATAAACCTATATATACATTCAAATGTCATGGTGACAAAATAACATGTAACAGGCATCCTGTCCCCTTTACGAGGCTTCCCTATTCTCTGACACACATTAAATGCTCTATAACACTCATTTGCTCTCAAGATCTTCTGCGCTATAGTATTTCATGTATAGTGTCCACTAGTTGCGCCTTCATAAGCCTCTATCAAAATCATTTGTCTTTCATGTTTAGGAACATATCTATGCAGTATCTCATCTGGTCCCATATTATAGAACTATCTTGCTATTAATGAAAAGTTAGCTTCCTTAAACACCAGTTTTTTCTTCTGTTGGATAATATATTCTGAAGGAGCCATCCCTGTACTAAAAAATTGAATAATATATGTGAAGTGATCATTTCCCACTTTTATTACAAATAATTGTGCATCAGGGAGATTATCATCTATATTGGTTGGTTCTTCCCCTGTTTCCAATCTTGACAGATGGTCAAGTCCTGCACTCAGTCTTCCTAGTTTAACAATGATCTCAAAATCACATTCCTGAAATAACAATAACCATTTGCATCTATTTCCTCCTAAGACAGGCTTATTAACCAAATAATTCAGCACAAAATTATCTATAAACATCTTGAAATGTGCTCCCAACAAATATTGTCTAAACTTCTGCAAAGAATACACCATAGCTAGGCCTTCTCTTTCTATAGTGGCGTAATTCTTCTAAGCCTTAGATAACTTTCTATTTGAAAAATATATAGGATGATCAATCTATCCTTCACCAGGCTATGCCAATACCACTCCCAAAGCTATGCAAGAGGCATCCACATGAACATGAAACTCCTTATTCCAATTAGGGGACACTAGTATAGGTGAAACTACCATATTTTCTTTTAATATGTCAAGGCTATTCTAGAATTATTCATCCCATTGAGAAGTTGCATCCTTTTTCAAAAATTTCTCCATAAGCGCAATGATCTGCGCATACCCCTTGATGAAATTCCTATAATGCCCTATATTTCCCAACATCGTGTGAATTTGTATTACTATCTTAGGTGAGTCCAAGGTCACAATGAAAAAAATATTAACAGGGTCCACCATTAGTCCTTTCTTACAAACAATATGTCCCAAAGATATGCCAAAAGGTACACAAAGTATGCACTTCTTTAGATTCAAATAAATATGATGTTTTCTACATGTGTCGAGCATCAATCTTAGAGTTTCAACATGTTTTCTGAGAAATCCAAATATTGTCCAATCATCAAAATATACCTCCAAAAACTTGCATAAGTACTCCTTAAAAGCTACAACCACCACTCTAGAAAATATAGAAGGGGCATTCTTCAATACAAAAGGCATCATTGTGTACTTGTATGAGCCCCATTCTGTAGCAAATGTGGTCTTATGTTGATATTCAGGTGAAATTATGATCTGATGATAACCTGAGAATCCATCTATAGATGAGTAGGCTTCCTAACCTCCTACATTGTCCAACACTTCATATGTGAAAGGGGTAGGGAATGGATCACGTATACATGCATCATTCAAATTCCTTAGATCAACACAGATCCTGATTTATCTGCAAGTCTTCTATTCTTGCATCACCATAGGACTTACGCATTCTTATTCTTCTATAGGTTCACTGATTCTTGCTGCTATCATGTTATTGAGCTCTAGTTTCACTTTTGGGTTCAATATGCAATGTCTTTGTTTAAATGGCTTTGCATCAAGATTAAGGGGAATCTTCATGACTCCTAATTCCCCTAATATACCCTTCATTTTTTAAAACTTAGTGGGAAACATTTCTTGATATTCATGAAGTAGCTCTGTAACTTTACTGATTGCATCCTCATCCCAGTAATCTCCTACTGTTGCAAACTTAGGTTCCACTGATCCTACGTTCACCTTCTTGGTCTTCAATGAATTTTTTATGTTAGGTATCTATATCTAAGGCCTAGTTACTTAGTGGTATCTATTGGGTCAATTTACTATTGTAAATTAATGCAATTATTTATTATCAATCCGGGTTAGTGGAACTTAGAAGCATCCCCAAAGTATATGGGTTTCAATTGCGATCAATTTAGAAGATGGTTTATTGATGATTTAGGGAAATGCATATTACAAATATAAATCTAACTAAAATCATTTATAAATTCATATGTGTAATTAGAAGCAGAAGAATCTCCTAACTTAAGAGATTTGTTTGTCCTTCTCTTAAAAATATTACCATGTGAATTAGAAATCAAACTACTTAACTAAATAATAGATTAAGATACATGAAATAATTGAAGAGGTCCTAGTTTTACTTCATCATATATTCATTTATCAGTAATGTTATTGTTAAAAAAGGAATTCAGAAAAGTAGGAAAGATGAATATTAGTTTTAATCTATTAATCAAATAGAAGAAGTATTTAACTTTAAATACTGGTTTGTCTCTTTGTATGCAGAATAGAAACAAGATTAAGATCCATCAGCAATCAAAGCATGTAAAGGCATTGAAAGATGAATTATGACTGAAAATATTGATTAGATAGAAAGAATGTTTAAATTTAAACACTTGTTTTTCCTTTCATATGAAGGTTAAGAATGATCATGAAATTCATCAATACTTGAAAATAATCAGCATAAACAAATTAAACATAAGCAGACTAATTCAGAAATTGCAGCTACGAAATATACTAAGAAGTGCACTTAACTCGGTGTGGGACCCTCCACCCTTTCCTCGCACACTGAAGGTAATTTCAGCTACTTAATACTTCAATAAATCAACCAGCATGTAATAGCATCAAAATATGATAGGACAGATCTTCAATTATATCTCCAAGTCTCAGAAATAATAATAATAAGTCATACAAGTTCCATTGTCAAAGCCTTCAAAGTTTGAGGCTTAAAGAGATAAAATATCTAACAAACTAATCTAAAATGGTTCAAGTAATCATAACTATCCTTATCCTATCATATTAAGTCGACTTCATCTATCAGATCCATCATAATCTAGAAAATCCCATAAAATAAAATTTTTGACCTAGTTTCTAGGGATCCTCCATAAAGATGGTCATGTTTGACCGCCTTTGACCAGGCTTGTTAAAGCTCAGTCTGACTATGCCAACAGGTGTAATCTTATTATTAGTTCTCGAGCCTTCTAGAAATGTATCCAACTCGAGCCCAAGTGTCCTACACATATACAAGTCATAATGTTATTACGAGAAAATCTGTTGTTGTCCAAAAATGCACTTAAATTTCAAATTTTACAAAAACATCTAATAATTAAAAAACATAATTTAAATACCTGTATATGCATCTTTGGGTCAATATAAGGTGGATATGATGGTAAATAGATGGATAATATGGAAAAATAAGGCGTATTTTCTAAACAAAAAGAGATAAAAAATGAGGGCCAACATCTCCACCAAACTGATGATCAAGCATGTCCTCATGCTTGCTTTTTCCTCTTTGACCTTCGAAGCCCTGATGTTGATCCCATTCCTGATCCTGAAACCTCATGTTGTGCTATGTACAAAAGATAATCCATGTCTTTGCACTGCTCTTCCTTGTAAATGGAGGTCTTAACTTTATGTTTCTCATACTTATCTTTCCAGGAAATTTTCTTCTGAAGCCACCTGAATGCCTGTGTACAAAGAAGATTGTTTTTGGTTTTTAAATTTTCCACTTCCTCATTTATCTTCTCATTCTACTTAAAAAATTTATCATTGGTTATTTTATAAGTTTCATTCTCCTCCTTCAAGTGACTCTCCATGATTTTTCTTATCTCCAAACTATCAGTTAACTCTCTAACTCTGGAAAGGTTTTGATCCTCCCTATTTGAATCTTTGGAAACTAAAGTAGCTTCCACTTCATTGTTTTCAAAATAGGAATATCTATCCATAGGATATTCATACACTTCTTGTTGCAGTCTCTCAAGGATTTCATTTCTTGTTTTTTTATAGGAGATGTTTCCATGATTTGTATTTCTGGTTCTGTTGAATGCTTCTTTTTCTGTCTCCTGAAAATAGTAAAAAATGATGTTTCTTTCTCTAACATAACTGTCTCCTACTATTTCTTTGACCTTGTTTTAGGATAAAGAGATGAATGCACACTATTCATTTTTTCTTGTATGGGTTTAATTTTGTTTTCTACAACTTGTTCTACAAACTTATTTTCAACCAAGAAATCTTCCCAAACCATCCCTTTGACTTTCAACTGGTAATCTACAAGAATTTTTATGAGTCCATGATGAATAAATTTAGCCTCTCTGGTTTTAGTCTCTTATTTTATACTTTCAAACATTTTCATTAAGTTTTTGTAAAAGAAATAGGGCAGATTGATCCTTATACCCCCTTTGATGTGTTATAGTAACCTAACATGGTAAATGTGTACTACACTAAATCTATTGTCACAAGTGAAGAAATTATGAATTATCAATACTAGTTTTTCCCATGGTTCATTAAATCATTCCCTTGGGATCCTTTTTGATCTATCAAAATAACCTTTCCTATTTTTGTCCAAAAAAATGTCCAGCCCTTGTCTTTAAAATGTAATCTCTTGTGAAATAATTCACCTGAAGATGGAAAATCTAAAGCTTCAAAGATATACTTAGGAGTCAAAGGGATATGTAGGCTACCCACCATGGTTTCATTCTTTTTGAAATGATTTACAAATTCTCTTGTGACATCCTCATTATGACCTTTGAACTTTTGGAGAAAACCTATTAACCCTAACTGATAGATTTTTTCCACTGTTTCCCTACTCCAATGTTCAATTTGGAAGTCTTGAGGTTATGATATTGATGCCATTTGGTTTGAAAACAATTTTATATAGCCATCTACCATCATTAGCTTCATCTTTTAAATAAAAATTTAAATACTAGATGTGATCATGGTGGTAGGCTTATCCTTTTGCTTAACTGCCCTTGTTAATAAATCAATCCTATGTTTTTCTCTTTTGAATAATGTGAGCTTACTATAAATAAACAAAATAATTGATAAAGAGGTCTTTAATAAAACATAAATTTATGTTTCTAACGTTCTGCCCTCTATTTAATTCTCTATTCTCCTTTAAAAAAGATCTGTCTCTGTTTTGTAAAATAAATTGGACTATGTAATTTTTTTTATATATACAATAGTGTTTTTCACTCATTAATTTCTTATAAAAATTATTTCCAAAACATTTCACTCAGACTCACTGTGTATACAAAAGAAAAACTTCAACTATCTCATCAAAAATTCATGACAGATTCACTGTCTCTCTTCAACATTCGTCATACTCTATCCTCTGTCATAAAAAACATATCTAACTGTCTTCCATTTTCTTCATAAACTCTATTTTAAATCTTTAAACTGAGTGTGCAAAAAAAAAATTCTATTACACAACTTAGTTTAAAAACAACCTCACTGTGCAATTCGAATTGAAACTCTCACTCTCTGTCTTCAATTTGAAATTAAACACTGTATGTAAGGATGTGTCGAGCTTACCTCTATTATGCAACAACTATTGTGATCTTCTCTTATCTTCGTGATCTTCTTTCAGTTGAATTGAAGTTTCAACCAACAACAATCTCATTAAAATATTCATTTATTAACTCACTCAACAAAATATTTCGTTGTTTTCAGTGATGGCAGAGTAGGTTTGGAAAGGTGTCAACACATTTTTGAATGGTGTCAATACAAAAGACAATGTAATGACAGGCTTCAAAATAAAATGAAATCACTCCCTTTTATAACTCAGAGTTTGTTGACACAATCTTGAAATCTATTCACCATTAATTAAAGAATCAAATCTTCATTAACTTCTTACCTTCACTTCCACATAATTCTGCTTCCTAATAGCTCGACTAATCAATAATTTTTCCAGATTCGTGGCTTTGAAAGCTCCAGTTAGCTCCTTATCACTCCATTTCTCCTCTTCACTATATTCTTTGCCTCTTTCTTTTGGGTTTTATCTCTTCTTTTCCTCTCGGCCTCCTCACAGTTTTCTCTCCGCGTTTTTGGTTTCATAGGGTTGTAGATATGAGTGTAGGTTTTAACCCTGAACAAAAATTATCTACACACGAATCTTATAACAGAAAATAAACAATAGTGAGAGCATAAAACATAAAATAGATAAACACAGAGATTTTCCCCTGGATCCCAAATTGGGATCACTACCTGATTTTCATTATATTCCTTTTTAGTATTACAACACATTTATATACATGCCACATACATAAACCCTGCAATCCATTAACCTTGGATTAGGGAATATAACCGTAGTTCCCTTGACCTATCTACAAAATACCAAAGCCAAAAACCATCGTACCCCAAAACCATGTGCAAACTCATGCACAAAACATGGGTGGTCCACCTATGAGTGGGACCGCATACCAAAAAAAAATTTCCGGGCGCCGCTACCCCCCCGTGACCCCCGCCAGGCTCGGTGCAACGTACAGCATGTGGGGCTAGTCATGGAAATAATATAACACATGCCTAACATTCTCCCACTTGTTGTTTTCTTTCCACAGTTGGCCACATGAGAGCTTAGTCATTGGGCCAATTATTCAACACCCATTGTTTCTCTACACCAAGAGAACTTCTGAGTGCTCACAGACTTCGTCAATGCATCTGCAACATTATTCAAAGTGTCCACCTTTACCAGCAACACCCTTTTAGCCTCAACCATCTCTCTAACAAAGTGATATTGAACATCAATGTGCTTTGTCTTTGAATGATAAGCAGGGTTCTTAGCCAAGAAAATTGCACTTTGGCTATCACAGTCTATCCTTATAGCTTGCTGTACCAACCCCATACTTGAACACAATCTCTGCAACCAAACTGCTTCCTTCCTTGCATGAGTGGCTGCTATGTATTCTGCCTCTGTAGTTGAAAGAGCCACTGCAGACTTTTTTTTACTCATCCAAATGACTGCGCCTCCAAATAGGCTAAACACATACCCACTTGTAGATCTTCTTTTGTCCAGATCTCCAGCCTAGTCTGCATCAACAAAACCACAAATGTCCAACATTCTTTCCAATCCTGGTCTTCCCTGGTAGCACAAGCCATAATCACTAGTGCCATGTAAACATTTGAAAACCCGCTTCACTGTTGTCCAATGCTCCTTCCCTGGGTTTGACATAAACCTACTCAATACTCCCACTGCATGTGCAATGTCTGGTCTAGTACAGACCATTTCATACATCAGGCTAGCCACTGCACTTGCATATGGAACACGGGACATATCCTCCTCTTCTTCTTGTGTCTTGGGACACTGTTCAGCAGATAGCTTTACACCTACAGGAATATGAACTTTCATCGGTTTACTATTCTGCATATTGAACCTCTACAATATAGTCTCAACATACTTCCTCTGGTTTAACCAGAGCTTCCTCATTTCCCAATCTCTCTTAATTTCCATGCCCAAAATATATTTTGCAGCACCAAGATCCTTCATGTCGAATTCGGAAAACAGTTGGGTCTTCAAATCTTGGATAATTTCTTTGTCATTTCCAATCAACAACATATCATCCACATACAAGACCAAATAAATAACACGGTCACCAATTAATTTAAAATAAACACAGTGATCCTCCTTTCTTCTAGTGAATCCAAGTCCCCGTATATAGGTATCAAATTTCTGATACCACATCCTTGGTGATTGTTTTAACCCATACAGAGACTTCTTCAACCTGCATACTAGTTCTTTCTTACCCTTCGCCATAAAGCCTTCAGGTTGCTTCATGTAGATCTCCTCTTCTAGATCCTCGTGAAGAAATGTTGTCTTCACATCCATCTGTTCTATCTCAAAATCAAATGCAGCAGCAACAGATAAAAGTAATCTAATAGAAGTAACTTTGGCAACAGGAGAAAAAATATCACCAAAATCAATTCTCGGCACCTGGGAATAACCTTTCGCTACCAATCGAGCTTTGTATTTCTCCACCTTGCCTTCTACATTCATCTTCTTATTAAACACCCATTTGCTCCCAATGGGCTTCCTTCCAGCCGGCAACTCCACCAGATCCCATGCCTCATTTTTGTGCAAGGATGCCATTTCATCAACCATGGCCTCCTTCCAGAGTTTTCCATCCTTTGAATCTACTGCCTCCCTAACAGTTATGGGATCATTATCAGTTATAGTTAAGGAAAAACTTGAACAGAAAGCAGATGGACTATACCTTTCTGGTTGCCTTCTTTCCCAAACTGATCTTCTCAAAGCTGGAGTTTGTGGCTCTTCCTCTTCTGAATCTTCTTCTGTTGTAGAGTCTGATTCATCCTCCTTTAGCTCAAACTCTATCTTCTTAGGTTCTTTTGGTATGATTTCATGTTTAACAACATCTTTCATCTCTCTAAACACCACATCTCAGTTGTACACAACCTTCATTGTTTCTAGGTTCCAAAGCTTGTAACCCTTTAAACCATCCTTATACCCAATAAAGATGCACCTTTCAGATTTATTATCCAACTTGGTCCTTTTCTCCTTTGGAACATGTACATATGCATCACATCCAAATACCCTTAGATGTGAAAGAGAGGGTTTCTTACCAGTTCATACCTCGTGTGGAGTCTTATCCTCCAACATTGATGAAGGTGATCTGTTAACTAAGTAACATGCAGTCTCCACTGCCTCTACCCAGAATTCTTGTCCTAACCCGGTACCACTAAGCATGCTTCTTGCCTTTTCCATCAACGTTCTGTTCACTCATTCTGCAACTCCATTTTGCTGAGGTGTCTATGGAGTAGTCTTATACCGTGCTATACCACACTTCTTCTAGAACTCTTCAAATTCCTTCTTGCAGAACTCCCCACCATTATCTGTCCTCAGCGCCTTTATCTTCTTCTCTGTCTGGTTTTCCACCAGAGCCTTAAATTCTTTAAATTTTTCAAATACTTCAGATTTCTTCCTCAAGAAATATATCCACGTATTCCTTGAGAAGTCATCTATGAATGAAACATAGTACACAGACTTTCCCAGTGATGGAACTAACACAGGTCCAAACACATCACTGTGCACAAGTTCTAATATCATGTTCGCCCTCTTAGCACCAGAAGGAAAACTCACCCGATTCTGCTTCGCATATACACAATGTTCCCAGAAATCGAAATCCAGAGAGCAATTAGACATACCTTCTACCATACCATTTCTATGTAGTATCCGAAGGCCCTTCTCTCCAATATGTCGAAGCCTTTGCTGCCATAGCATGGTCTTTTCTCCAGAGACAGCTAGGCTTTCCGCTCCACTTTCCGAAACCATAGAACTGTTACACCCATCAATAACAGTGCTACCTTGTAGCTTGTATAGAGTTCTAGTGCGAACTCCCCGCATTAATACCAGTGCTCCCCGAACCATCTTGCAGGCATCTTTCTCGAACACTGTTTTTACACCTGCATCATCCATCTTGCTTACAGAAATCAGATTTATGGCCAATGCAGGAATATTCAGAACACCAGGAAGTGTTCTAATCCTTCCACCTTGCAACTTCAGCTTGACCTTTCCATGTCCGATGATTCTAGCCTTCTTATCATCCCCTTGGAACACATTTCCGCCATCATATTTCTCATACTCGTAGAACCACTCGCTATGGGGAGTGAAGTGAAAGGATGCACCCGAGTCAATCAACCATGACTCATGATCTACATGTGTATTTGAAGAAGAAGCCAAATACACATCCCCACCTTCATCCGAGGTGGTTTTTGCCTCTACAGAAGGAGCATCATCAGATCCCTTTCCTTTCTCAGGAGCTTTAGATCTGCAGTCCCTTTTGTACTGCCCTTCCTTTCCGCATTTCCAGCATACCTTTACAAACTTTTCAGGAGATTTAGATCTCCCTCTAGATTTGGATCTCCCACTCAAAACCTTATTCTTGTTTCTGTTTTGGGACCTTCCTCGTATAGATAAGGCATCTCCATTTTGGCCCTCCATATTTCTCTGTCTCATTTCCTCCAACAGCAAGGCTGAGACAATGTCATCAAAATTCAAGGTATTTGTATTGCTACCTATTGCAATAACTAGACTATCCCATGAATCTGGTAGAGAACACAAAAAACTGATGCACTTATCTTCATCTGAGATTTTAATATCAACAGATGACAGTTGACTTACCACAGTATTGAAGGCATTCAAATGCTCTATCACCAAGTCTCCATCCTTCATCCTCAGGTTATACAGCTTTTTCTGCAGGAACAACTTATTCACCAGAGACTTTGATTGGTACAAAGTCCCAAGTTTTTTCCACAAATTCTTCACCGTAACTTCCCCAGATACATTCAATAATACTGAATCTGAAACACACAATCGTATTGTGCTCTTTGCCTTCTGATCTAGCTTCTTCCAGTCTTCATCTGACATTACCGTTGGTTTAGTACCTGGATCTACCATGATCCACTGATCTTTATCCACCAGCAGATCCTCCATCTTGAGTTTCCACAACTCAAAACTCTGACCATTAAATTTTTCGATCTCTATCTTTCCGTTGCTCATCATCTTCTTTTACCACAAGAATCGATCCCGCAGATCTCCCACTGAACAGGGTCTACCTCAGGCCAAAAAAAAAAACCCTCAGCAGTAAAGGAATCCCCTTGAAGCCGAAACAGCTCCGATACCAAATATAGGTTTTAAGCCTGAACAGAAATTATCTACACACGAATCTTATAACAGAAAATAAACAATAGCGAGAGCATAAAACATAAAACAGATAAACACAGAGATTTTCCCCTGCATCCCAAATTGGGATGACCAGCTTGATTTTTCATTATATTCCTTTTAGTGTTACAACACATATATATACATGCCGAAGCATACATAAACCCCAATCCATTAACCCTGGATTAGAACATAATCGTAGTTCCCTTGACCGGATCTACAAAATACCAAGAGCCAAAAACCATCGTACCCAAAAACCATGTGCAAACTCATGCACAAAACATGGGTGGGTCCACCTATGAGTGGGACCACATACCAAAAAAAAATTTGCTGGGGCGCTGCGCCAGACACCGACAGGGGGGGCTACTGCCCCCCCTGTGACCCCCCTACTGTGCCCGGTGCAACGTACAGCACGTGGGACTAGTCGTGGAAATAATATAACACATACCCAAAAATGAGGACATGCTTTGACTGCATCCTCCTTTCTCTCACTGAGCCTCCTAGATGGCAATTATGGTGAAAACACAATGTTAATAGCTTGTTTCTAATCTTTGTAATGGTGGAAATGTCTTGATAGTGGCAGAAATGGCCTTGGCAGTGGTGAAAATGGTTTCATATGTTTTACACAGTGCTATGTAAACACATTTGAAAACATTCTAACCATTCATCAACTCATTCGACTGACCCATGCACATATTTTCTTCTTTGTTTGTCATGCTGGTGTACATTCGTCCTTCTCTATGCAGCTTCTTCACATTTTGTGTTAATGACTACGTTCATTTCCATTATCTGCATTACTTTCATGCATCATCATGCTGACTATCTCCATAACTCGCATTATCTCCATGCATATGTGCACCATCATTCTTCATTATCATATGCTCTCTCTTTTCATCTCTCCACTGCATGCATTCAATCTCACCATAGCATACCGTATACCATCATAGTCATGCACTTAGTTTATCTCCGTATCATGCCTTAGGTTAGTAATTGCATTCATTTGTTTGCATTACATTTGCTTCATTACCTTAGTTCATATTCTTATATGATTTAGCTCATTTTGTTATGATATTAAAAAATAATTGCGCTATATCATAGTTGCACAGTATCATATGTCTTATAGTTACGCTATATATCTTTTGAACTTTGGTTTTTGCTTTTTTTATTTAATTTTAAAAATTGACTAATGAAATAGTCAAATTTTTAAAATTAAATGTTTATGACAATACTAACCTTTGTCTATTGTTTTGTAGGTCTTCCAAGAGTCTTCCATAGGTTCAAAATTGAACTTTTGTTTATAATTCTCTTTGTTTAGGAAACTACATAGGGTATGATATGAATAGGTTATGTAATGTTTTGAATAGTGATATGGATATAAATGTGGATAGAATAGGGCTAGTTAGGATAGTGGTATGAATATGAATAGGGTTAAAAATCATAAATTATAAAATGTATATGAAAGTGTAGGAAATGTAAATGAAATGTAAATGAAATGTAGGAAATGTTGGTGATGTAAATGAAATATAGGTAAAGGTGCATAACTAGTATAAAATTAGCTTTTATAATTCTAGAGTATTTAAAAAAAAAAATTGAAATTTTAAGAGCGATTTTTTTACTCACTGTGATTGTACTCCATTTTTGACATTGATGATGATCGACATTGTGCTTATTGTTACGACGACTCTTGTAGACTTTGTAGAGACTTTATTTCTTCTTACATCTGATTTGATTTAGAATAATTATTGTTCAGGTCCCTTTTGTAGGTTAAACTTTGACATTTTCAGGTCCCATATGATATGATCTTCAGTTGATATAACTCAGGTTCCTTCTGACATGTTAAATTTTTAGGTCCCTCTGGCGTAATTTTACAATAATTTTCAGGTCCCTTCTGGCGTAATTTTCAATGATGTTCCATATTTGAAATTTCTTCTGTCGTAATAATTTAGGTCCCTTTCTGAATAATTTTCTCAACAACAATTCAGGTCCCTTCTGTAAATGTCGAATGATATACCAGGTCCCTTTATGATTGTAATTCATATTTTGTCTTCAATTTAGCTGCTGAAAACTATTTTCATAGTTTTTTTTATTTCACACCTTCCCCCAAGCTGATGTTTTGACTTGTCCTCAAGTCTACAATGTCTTGGAGGGTATATCTGCAAAAATATGAAGTAATGTAAGATAAAAACAAAAATAGAATTCATATTGGCCAAACAAGTTGGTTTTCTGATATGAATTCGAATTTGTATTGTGCTAGTTTCCTGGATTTTCACAACCAAACTCTGTTTATTTTTTATGTTTATTTATTTATCTATTTTTATTCTTCTTCTACTGGAATTATGGAAGGCATATTTCTATGTTGCCCCATTAATTCCAGATCTAAATCCATAAAAAAAATTCTCAGAAAATCTTCTTTATTTATAGGCTTATTGTAGATTTTAAGCCTATGTCCATTGACGAAAAATGAAATAGATGCTTCATCAATTGTTTTGATTTTGACGGCTCCATTGTCGAAGATTTCTTCAATCTCATATGGCCCAAGCCAATGAGTCTTAAATTTTGCTTTAAAATATTTGAACTTGGAGTCAAACAAGAGTGTCCAATCTCCTTTCTGAAACACTTTATTTTTTATGAATCAACCATGCCATTTGATCCTTTGTTCTTGGACAAGAGATGTATGTTCAACTTCTTATTGTTGTATCTCATCCAGTTTTTTTAATTGCATAATGCTCTCTTGTTGTACTTGAGACAATTCCATCCCTAATTCTGCCGCTAGCTTGTATGTATGTTTTTGAAACTCAATGAGTAGTAGAACTTCTTTTCCATACACTAACTGATATGGACTGAACCCAGTAGTGTTTTTCCAAGTTATTCTATATGCCCATAATGCATCTTTCAACTTTTCTAACTAGTCCTTTCTGTTCACTTTTACAGTCTTTGTCATAATGTTCTCTAAGACTTTGTTTGTTGTTTCCACTTGTCCATTGGTACGAGGATGATACGAATTTGATTTTATGTGTTTGATATTATATTTCTCCATAAGATCTCAAACAAGTTTTGATGTGAATTGTGCACCTTGCTCAATTACTATTTGTCTCAGAACTCCATATATTACAAATATCTCTTCAAACAAAAAAGACACAACAATTTCTTCTATTGCCCGTGCTACTGCCTTGGCCTCCACCCATTTAGTTACATAATCTGTACATACAAGGATGTATTTCTTTCCATTAGATGGAGGGTTGATTGGTCCCACGAAATCTAAAGCCCACTGTTCAAATGGTTCAATAAGTACTTGTGGCTTTAATGGCATTTCATCTGATGCCACTAGTCTACCAATTCTTTGGCAGTTGTCACATCTTTTGACATAAGTTCTAGAGTCATTGAAGATGGATGGCCAATAGTAGCTAAGTTTCAACACTTTGTAAGTTGTCCTTTTATCTGCAAAATGACCACCACATGGTTCATCATGACAAGCTTTCAAAATCTCAATTATTTCATCTTCTCTTACACATTTTCTAATCACTAAATCAACGCTAGTATAAAATAGATCTCCATTAACCCAACTATACCTAGCACTTTCTCTAATTATTCTTCATTTTTTTTTGTTTGTGTAGTGAGATGGTAGGATGCTAGATGATAAATAATTAGCTATATCTGCAAACCAAGGAGTTTTTACATTTATAGCGAATAGATGTTCATCTGGAAAATTGTCTGATACTGGATTTGGATCACCAGGTAAATTTAACATTGACAGAAAGTCTGCAACTTGGTTATATTTTTCCGGGTGATCTTGTGCAGTAATATTAAACTCTTGCATTAATAACAACCACCTAGTTATTCTACCATTTGTGACTGATTTGTTCATTAAATATTTTATAGCAGAATTATCCGTGTGAATATAAACTTGGTAACCTATTATATAATGTCGAAATTTATTTACTGCATGTACAACAGCTAACATTTCTTTTTCCGTAACAGTGTAATTCAATTCTACTAGTGTTAAATTTTTACTGATGAAGTATATAGCATAATTGAATTGATTCTCTTTTTGTCCAACTGATGCTCCAATAGTTGTATTGCATTAGGCGAATTTTGAGATCTAAAATGGGCCTACTAAGGAAATAATAAAATAATATATAAATTAATAAAATAATATTTATGAATTTGCAATTCACTTTTTGCATCAAAATCCATGTAACCATGGTTAAATTCAATTCAAAAGTTGTACTAAAATAAAATTAATAAAAAAAATTGTATTGATGTGACTATACATAAGAATGATATTTTCAAGAAAAAATCATGATCATTGTACAACTAATGCATTTGTCCTTTGTACTTAAATAACTTAAAATAAAATATAAATTCATAAATTCATAATTATAAAATATACTATTAATTAAAATTTATATTATTTAAATTATATAATAACATGTAATTAATATACTATATAAAAATATATAATATAAAATATTGTTAGATGTATGAATTTTATATTACATATTGAATTGATTTGATTTATAAATAAATATTTGAAAATATAGAAATATAATATCTATTGAAAATTGTGTGAATACATGAAGATTGTGTAGGGATATACATTGTTTTAAAAAAAATATATGAAATGACAATAATAATATTTTATTCAAAAAGTGTGAAATGATATTTATTATGAGTACTTTACTTTATGACTTTAAAAGTACTTAGAGAACTACCATGGTTAACCATGATTTTTTATTCACCATTGAGAATGTGACAAGTAAGTACCTTTAACTCAGGCAATTCAACCTCAACCATTAGGGATGATGTCATACCCTAAATGTGATTGCTTCTCATAAAGTGAAGTTCGATTGTACATTTTCCTTAGGAGGCCCATTTTAGACCTCAAAATGCCCCTAATGAAATGCATCTGTTGAAATGTGAAATGGCAAAGACCAATTAGGTCCTCAAATAATGGGTGCAATTGACAAATTTTGTTTAATTTTTCAAATGCATTTTGAAAGTTATCAGTTCATTGGAATTCCACATCTTTCGCAAGTAACTTGAATAATGGGAAAGCTATTTCACTGAAATTTTCAATAAATCTTCTATAGTAGCCTGCATAAACCAAAAAACTTCTAACTTCTTTTTGTGTTGTGGGTGGTGTTAAATTCACAATGACTTGAAATTTTGCTGGATCCACTTTAATCCCTAAAGAAGAGATATGGTGTCCCAACACTATTCCCTTAGTTAGCATCATAAAACATTTTTCGTTACTGAGTGATAGGTTTGTCTCAATGCATATATTTAACTCTTTTTCAAGATTTTGTAAACAATCATCATATGTTGTACTGTACACAGTGAAATCATCCATGTAAACTTCCACACACTCATGAATCAAATCAGCAAAAATAGCAAGAACTACTCTTTGAAAAGTAGTTGGTTCATTACACAAACCGAAGGGTAATACATTTTATGCATATGTTCCCCAGGGGCATGTAAATGTGGTCTTATCTTGATCTTCTAATGATATCTTTATCTGATTATATCTGCTAAATCCATCCAGAAATGAAAATAATTTCTTTCCAGCTAATGAATCTAACACTTGATCAATAAATGGTAAAGGAAAATGGTCTTTTAATGTAGCTTTGTTGAGTTCTCTGTAATCCACACAAATTCTCCATTTCCCATTTTTCTTAGGTACTACAACTAAGGGTGAAACCCATTGACTATCTGAAATAGGATAGATAAATCCGACTTGTAATAGTTTCTTTAATTCTTCTTTCACTATTTCCTTCATCATGGGGTTCATCTATCTTTGTGGTTGCCTTACAGGTTTTACTTCATTATCAGTGTAAATGTGATGGATGAATGTTTTTGGATGAATTCCTGGCATGTCTTTATAATCCCAGGAAAAATATTTTGAATATTTTTGCAATAACGTTATTAAATTTTCCTCTTGTGATGATTGTAGGTTGTTACTAATATTCAAATGTCTCTCAGGACTGTTTTCAATGATTTTTCTATTTGAATTGGTAATTGAATTTACAGGAAAAATGCTTTCAAATGTATTTTGTAATGACTGTATTGTGTAATTTTCCTGAAAACATTCATTCAAAATATAACTAACAACTTCATATTGAGTTATCCTAAGCTGCTCTAAAAGATTTGGTTCTGAGATAAATAGATCTAATAAGTCCTCATTTTCTTCTTCGTCTTTAAAATTGTAAACTTGATTAATACTAAGAACAGCATGAAGTTCGTGTGGTTCTTCTTCATCAAGCCATGATAATAAAGAAGGAGATTGAGAAGGAGGATATAATGTAACATGTTTTCTTTCATCTCCATGTGCAATAATCATGCTTCCTGACCTACATCCAATGTAAGTATCTACAGTGGCTAACCATGGTCGGCCTAAAATTAAGGGAAGGCCTCTCAAGTTTGTTTTTGGCTACAAAATCAAGAAGTCTATAGCATACTCCCATGAATCCAGTGAGACAATGATATCTTCTAATATACCTTCTGGAACAACTTTAGATCTATCTGCAAGTTCTAAGACTGTAGTATTAGGTCTAATGTTGTTCAGATTCAAATGTTTCATAGTCTCCATTGTCATAACATTGATAGCTTCTCCCAAGTCTATTAAAGTATTTTGCACTGTAAATTTGTTAATCGAAATAGTAACCATAGGAATTCCTGGATCAACATACTTTTAAATGGTTGTATTTGTAGACATGAGACTAGCCAAACTGCAAATTACCTGGATTGTTGGTGGATCCTTATTTCTTCTGCCATATTTCTTAATGCATAATTCCTTTATTGTCTTTGCATATATAGGAATGTTTTTAATTTCGCGCAACAAAGGAATTTTAACATATGTGTTTTTCAATTCATCCATAATACTAAATTTAGAGAGAGATATTGGAATATTCTGTTGTATTAATCTCTCTGGATATGGTGGAGTCTGTGTCATAATAGATTTTCCCTTCTGAGTTTTTTTTTTTTTTTGGTTGAGATTGTTCACTTTGTTCTCCTTGTTCTATTTTTTCTTTAATTATTGGAGGAGAATATTTCTGTAACACCTTCCCAGACCTTAGGTGGAAATATTGCACAGGAAGAATTGAATAAGTAGGATAATATGTTGCCTCTTCCACATGAGACACTGGTCTATCCACCTTGTTACTTGGATTAGTTATTGGCTGAGTTGGTAATTTTGTTCATCTAGGAGGTGGTTGGTTAGTAGGCAGTTGAAGTTGTTGCGGTCGGGTTAGCATTGGTGGGTTTTGAGTTGGACATGGCATTGGTTGGTGTTGCTGAAATTGTTGATATTGAGGAAATGGTTCTAGAGGGTATGGTTGTTGATATTGATACTGCTAGGGATACATTTGCTATGGTGGTTGGGCTCCATAACCATATCCCCTCCAACCTTGTGCATGTTGATTTTGATATTGTTGTGGTGGCCAAGCCTACCATGGCATTGGTGTAAACCATGTATTTTGAGGATATTGAAAATTTTGGGGATTTTGTTGAGGGAATTGTTGAGGCATTCTTGGCTGCCAAGGTCTCATTGGTGTGATATAGTAGACCTTTTACTTCTTCTCCTTGCAATTCTTTTAACTTTGGACATTTTTCTGTTGCATGATTTTCTATGCTTAGTCCACATACTTGTATACCTTACAAAGGACATTCCCTGAGTGGATGTTTTTGTCTACACTTTGGATAGAAAATTGCTAATATTTCATCTTTATCTCCTTTTTTTTCTTAGCTTTCAAAACATATACTTGTGTACCCAAAGTGCTCAAGGGATCTGTCTTAAAATTTTCTAACAGGCTTCCTATCTCTGCTCTTGTTACTGCACGTGCTGCATATTTGGAAGATTTTGATGAAATATCTCTTTTCCCACTCTTGGCTCTTCCCCTAGAGTATTTTTGACATAATTCAGAAAATTCTTCAAATGGTAAATTAGAAACATCTCCTTTTCCCTTTACATTAAGAATGTATAAATACTCATCTCTAATACCCTTTAGAAAAATAGTGAGGATGGTATCAGAACTAAGAGAATGATGTTTGGATTTTTGTAAATTGTACAGGAATCTTTCCAAATATTCTTCCAAACTTTCACTTTCTTGTTGGGACATTTTGAAAATGTCTTCTTTCGATTCCCTTGCCCTGCAGTAAGCTTGATACTTTTTAAGAAATATTTTCTTCATATCTTCCCTAGAAGATATCGTGTGTTCTCCTAATCCCATGAACCATTTCAAGGCTGTATCTTTTAAAGTAGCAGGAAAAAGTCAAAGTTTATGTGTATCATCAGTATATCCATATGTTCTACACAAGATGTCAAACTCAAACATAAATGCATCAGGATATTCTGTTGACATTCCATAGAAATTAGGCAATATAGAAGGTGGAATATTTTTCATTTTTATTTCTTCTCCTAGTATTGCTCTTGCATCTAAAATATGACAGCCAAAAGTAGTTTCTTGATCATTGTTAACTTCTTGCTCATTTTCTTGTGTTCTTCGATTTTGGTTTTCTCTTCTTGCTTCTTCCTCTATTCTTCGAAGTGCTTCTGCTCTTCTATCTTCTTTTGAATTTCTTTCCACTTCAATTCTTCTTTCTTCTTCTCTTTGTCTTCACCATTCCCTTTGTTGTCTTTCATATTCTAATATTTGTTCAGGAGTCATGTTTAATCTAGTTGATCCTTCTCCTTCTTCAGCCATTTCTTGTTCAGGGATTTGTGGTGTTTCAATAGGAAGTCAGCTTTGTATTTCTTCAACTACTTTGATTTCCTCAAGGACAGGTTGCTCTAGTTGTTCAGCAGTTGTTTTTCTTGTGTCTTTTTGTTTCCAAATGCAAGGAGGTTCTTTAGGTGATTGCTTTTTTATTTACCTCGAAGGCCAACAAGATTTGTCTTTCAACTAAAGTTAATCTCTCTCCTAATCTCTATTTTTCCTCTAACTCTTCTATAGTAGGTTTTCCAACAACCGATGTTGTTAATCCTATGGATGAATGAGCTGTTGGGGGGTGTTGTTTTACAAATATACCTTTTTGATCTCTATCTCTAGGCATAAGAAAACATTACTTGAAAGAAAAACTACATTTTTTATTGTTTTTGATGATTTTGATGATTTTATATTGTTTTTTTCTTTTAATATTTTTGTTTTCCTATTTTGACCGTTTTGAAATATGCTTCCCCGAAAAGGACGCCAAAATGTTGGGTCAATTTACCGTTTTAAACTAACGCAAGTATTTATTATCAATCCGAGTTAGTGAAACTTAGAAGCACCCCCAAAGTATATGGGTTTCAATTGTGATTAATTTAGAAGATGGTTTATTAAGGATTTAGTGAAATGCATATTATAAATATAAATCTAACTTAAATAATTTCTAAATTCAGATGTGTAATGAGAAGCAGAAGAATCTCCCAACTTAAGAGATTTGTTTGTCCTTCTCTAAAAAATATTACCATGTGAATTAGAAATAAAATTACTTAACTAAACAATAGAATAAGATACATGAAATAATTGAAGAGGCTCTTCATTGAAGAGGTCCTGGTTGTCCTTCATCATATATTCATTTATCAGCAATGTTATTGTTAAAACAGGAATTCAGAAAAGCAGGAAAGATGAATCTTATTTTTAAGCTCTTAGTAAAATAGAAGAAGTATTTAAATTTAAATATTGGTTTGTCCCTTCATATGCAGAATAGAAACAAGATTAAGATCCATCAGCAATCAAAGCATGTAAAGGCATGTAAAGATGAATTCTGATCGAAAATATTGATTAGATAGAAAGAGTGCTTAAATTTAAACACTTTTTTGTCCTTTCATATGCAGGTTAAGAATGATCATGAGATTCATCAATACTTGAAAACAATCAACATAAACAAATTAAAAATAAGCAGACTAATTCAGAAATTTCAGCTACGAAATAAACTAAGAAGTGCACTTAGCTCAGTGTGGGGGCCCTACACCCTTTCCTCGCACAACGAAGGTAAGTTCAGATACTTGAGACTTCAATCAATCAACCAGCATGTAAGAAAATCAAAATATGATATAAAAAATAATCAATTATGTCCCCAAGTCTCAGAAATAATAATAATAAGTCCTACAAGTTCCCTTGTCAAAGCCTTCAAAGTTTGAGGCTTAAATAGATAAAATATATAACAAAATCATCTAAAATAGTTCAAGTAACCATAAATATCCCTATCCTATCATATTAAGTCGAATTCATCTATCATATATATCATAATCTAGAAAATACCACAAAAAGAGTTTTGACCTAGTTTCTAGGGATCCTCCATAAAGACTGGTCATGTTTGACCGACTTTGACTAGGCCTATTAAAGCTTGATCTGACTGTGCCAATAGGTGTACTCTTATTCTTATTTCCCAAGCTTTCTATAAATGTATCCATCTCGAGCCCAATTTTCTTGCACATATACAAATCATAATGCTATTACGAGAATTTCTGCTACTATCCAAAAATGCACTTAAATTTCAAATTTTACAAAAACATCTAATAATTGAAAAACATAATTTAAATACCTGTATATGCATATTTGGGTCAATATAAGGTGGATATGATGGTAAATATATGGATAATATGCAAAAATAAGGTGTATTTTCTAAACAAAAAGAGATAAAAAATGAGGGCCAACAGTATCCTTCTAATTCTGTTATTTCGATGTTGTGAGGATCTTCTTATTCTTATGCAATAATGTTTTAACACTCCAATGCATATTCTATCTACACAACCCAATTAGGTTGCTTCCATGTCTGTGAGGTTACATTTTCAAAGATATTCTTCTTTATTACTTGAAAGGCCAATTCTATGCATGGGAAATCATCCTCAAAATTGAATGTCAATATGAAGACATCAACCATGTCTACCCAATTTTTAGTACCATGTAGAAGCTTTGTTTATAGGTACCAATTCTTAGGGATTGTCTCTAATGTATGAACGAATCCATGAACCGACTCTTGCTATGGAATATCCTTCCATGCTGAGTTACATAGCTATATATTCTGCCTAGGTTAGTTTAACCACCATATTTTATCTCCATATCTGTCTCTATCTTCCCAAACCTTATCCACATGAATCTTCAACATTCCTGCCAATCTCCTATATTATTTTTGTGTTTGTTCCATGATCTAGCAGGCGTAGCTTTCAGGGCTATAACCAAGGCTAATAACCTTTCATTTTCATGAACTTATTCTCCATAATCCTTAAGAAAAGAATTTATATCACATATACCATCATAAGAAGGCAGGTTACATGTACCTCAATCATTATACATCGAAGTGATTTGGTCATTCTTGCACATCTCCTTATGGTCACTTCATGTAGCCTATTATGGGATTTCTCAAACTCTTATTATGAATATGAGGTAGAAGAACTATCATGCTCCAAATTCAGCTTGCTTTCTATAGTAGGGTTAATCCCGTCCTATTCCTTTGTTGTTATTTATAAATATGATATATGTCAGTTGCACAATATTCTTCTTTGATTAGTTTTTTGTATCTTACGCCTTTTGATGGATCGAAGGGCATAATTACCCTTATATTATTCCCTTCAAATATCATTTGTCTCTTCTTCAGAATAATCATGGCCAAATTATCAAACGCCCAGTCAAGTCCAAGAAATGCGGGATAAGGGTTGTTATCACTGACAATCTCTATCACTTCAAAATCAGAAATAGTGAAAACTCCTTCAATATCTATTGTGACACCTGGTAGTCTTCCCATATGAAAGATATTTTGTTAATTTTCCATCCTTAACAGAATAGGTGACCACTTTAGCATCGAATTACCCACCAATTCCCATGCATGATTTGTCAAAACATTAGCATCAGATCCTAGATCTAGAATAACTTGATCCATCTCATATTCTCATATCTGCGCACTTAGCCTCATTTCTCTCCCAGTTCTCTTCTATTGATGTGAATTATTCACTATGCACATCTCTCTTCACGGTGTTTATTTTTATGTGCGAGAGTCTATGAACTCTTAAATCCCTTATACAACCTTTTGATCTCTTAACAACTTCATACAAGCTTGCAGAAAATACCTTAAATTAATTACTTGACTTGCTCATTCCCAACCTTACATCAAAGTTTGATCTTGTGTTGAAGCTCGGCTCTGTAAAGAAGTGGATGACACATCACAGTTACTCGGATTTTGTTGTGCACTTGAGTTCCAAGCTCCATCATCCATAAAACTTCACTTTTCTTCCATAAACCCTTTCTTTTCTTTCTGAATATCAAAAATAGAAACTTTCTCAATAGTATTTCTAAACCATGCACCTAGATTTTCAAATTCCCTCTTTTCATCTGTCTTATCACTACCAATGACATATCCACTTATGGTAACAATACTAATGTGAGGTTCATCAGTTCTCCTTTCAACAGTCATCATTTGAATATTTTGTGTTGGTTATTGATTCCTATTTTCTTGCATCATCATTGTTGGGCCTCAAAATAGTCCATATTCTCACTCCATTATTCACCAATACCTTCACATTACTTCCATATTTCCTTCATGTCACCTTCATTCCACCTCCACATCATTACATTTACCTCATCATTGAGTTATAACTATGCTTTTCCAAAGTTTATTATTTCTTAACATTTTTAAGTGGATTTTTGGTTGAAATTTAGAAAATAATATGCTTATACATATACCTAACAATTAGAATGAGTTTTTTGACATGTGTAGGTACAAAATAAGCTTCCTAGGCACCCTTATGTGGCACTCTATGTTCAAATTCAATTTTGAGGAGATCATGGACCTCATGGAGGAGATCATGGAGGATAAGGTTATGTGTCACCATTGGTTGAGAAATATGTGGGTCAAAGGAGGGAATAGTGGATTTACATTTATGATTTTGTTATCATAGCTTTTGTATAAATAGGAGTGTTATCTCCTTCATTTGTAATCTTCATTTGTAGTCGTAATATTGATTTGTAATCTTAGTATCTTATAGGTTGGTAGTGAGAAGTTAGATTGGAGAATCAATGTAATGGTTGCAATTGCAATTTGAAATTGATGATGAATAAGACGGAGTTTCTTTGATCCTCTAAATTTGACTTTTCTTTTTGTGTGCTTGTGAATACTTGGAAGGATCCCCATTGCCTAGCAAGTACACTTTTATTTTAGTAAGCTTTTATTTTATGTTGTTTGTGAATTTCATTAGATTAAATTATTAGGTTCATATGTTTGGAATATTAATGAATGACCTTTTGTAAGAAAGCATTAATGTTTCCTTCAATGAATCTGATTTGTTATTTAATGTTTGATTTCATTAGTTTAAGTTTCTAATTTATATGCTTGATATATAAATGAATAGTCTCTTGTAAAAGAGCTTTAACATTTCATGCAACCAGTCAGAATTAGGTTTAAGTGCTTTAATTGCATTAGTTTAAATAATTCGTTGATTAAGATGATTAGAAATATTAATGAACAGTCTCCTGTAAGGGAGCCTTAATATTTCTTACACTTATCAAAATGTATTTAGATTTCATTTTGATTAAATAATTAAATAGGTGTTGGAGATCCTAATGAACAACCTCCTGTAAGGGAGCTTTGGAATTTCTTCACCTAGCTTAGTTTAGTTTGTCTCTAAGTCCATATATATTGAATGATCCTTGAAGTTTACTTACCTGGATTGATAGTAAATGAAACTCTAATTTGCATCCGCATTTTAGACCAAACATTTTGGTGCCGTTGCTGGGGAGGATGATTTAGAGATAGACTTAGGAAGACATTTTTATTGCAATTTCTTTTTATGGACTAACTTGTGAAACCTGGTGACAGCAGGATCTTCATAAAGGAGTTTTAAGTTGAGCTTTTTTATTTTTCTTTTCATACTTAGTTATTTTCAAATTCAGTTTTAAACCCCCCATTTCTTACTAACTCATCTACGGATGAGGAATTTGAAGATGATAAACAGGTATTATTTGGAGAAAAAGAATAATCTTGAAGACTAGTTCCAAAAGAACCTTGCGCAAACTCCAAAAATAAGACAGGTTAGTCACATCCTTGCAAACAATCAGGTAAGAATTTTAAATCTTGATGTGAGCATTTTTGAATTTTTAGTCCGTAGATGGCTTCACTGGAAGCATTATTTTACCTAGGAAATAAAAAATCTTTTAAGCAAGTTAGATAGAATAAATTAGGAAAATAAAACGAGCTCGTTAGAAGTTTTTAGTATTATTTTCAAAAATAAAAAAATAATAAATCATCATGAATAAATGAATAAATTCAGTGGCACAGTAAGAGATGCTTCATCATCGCATTTCTATATCTTATTTCTGTATCAGAGGTAATCCAGGAGCTTGATTATTGGAAAGCTTTGTCTTCCGAGAGTCTAAATGCACCGCGACATTGCAAAAAGAGTATAGACAATGCGAGGTTTTGTCACAAATCTTGATTGTGTTTATTATCCATCCACGCTAACATTCTCAGTGGCTGTCACCAGATCTCTCACTGCATTGTCAAAATGGCACACCGCTCTAATTGTAGCTATTACTGCATGGTAGCAAGAATAATGGCAAGAACCATTGAAATGATTGCAAGTTAATTGGACCTTTGAGATGATAGGAAGTTACATTTTTGAGCTTCATCCAAAGTATTGGAAATAAAATCCAAAAGGAAGGTGGATATAAAAGATAAAGGGAGAAAAGGGCATGCTTACTCCTAAATATAAAGAGGTAATAACGACAAAGGATAAAAATCATACAAAGAAAGAGGTTAGGAAGCATACCATCTGTCAAATACTTAAGAACAGTATTTGATCTGTTGCAATCTTCAAATCGAATACTATAACCTACTTCTTCTCCATTTATCATATCCATTTCCTCAGCCACTCATCGAGATACAGACATTGTTGCCACTCTCAAGTCAACAACCTGTCAAGGCTGTACCTTGCTCGCCATTTGCACAAATAAATGCAACAGTGTGAAAATAAAATTCCTTGACATGCACTGGAACATTGAAACACCTTGCTTCTTTTCTTGTAGAATTTGAAGTATTATAAATATGTCCACTAGCTGGAACATTCCACGATGAAGTTAGTTTCATATGCTTCATAAAAAATTCTTCTAGCACATTAAGAGGGCAATGGTATTTTTCAACGTAAGCCATGGTTATTACACACGATCCAAAATAACTCATTCGCAGAAAAGAAAGGCATGCTCACAAAAATTTAGAAGTAGAAAAAAATAGCACACGGATTTGATAAAGCAACATCGTCGATTTGTGAGTTGTTTTATGATTTGTACCAAACTATTCCTTTTGGCTTGCATACCTATGGAAGCCTGGAGGCCATGGCCATCAAAGAAGCATGAAGGGTCCTCAAATATTTGGGTCCAGTGATCACCTCCAATATCACCATTCATACAATCTGGTATGGCAAATGGAGTCGCAAGGACAAGACCATTATAAGGAATTTCCTAAGTTCGATCGCGGACCGGAACATCAAGAGCCCCTCCGTGAGCGACTGGTGGAAGACCCTGCAGCTCTACAATGACCAGATGGGGGCCAACGTTAGCAAGAACGTGGTCGTGGGATATGAAGTGAACGATATATATTCTTAGGGAAAATCCCTCACCCGGATTTCGATTTAGTCAGTTATTAGCAGCGCCTTCACACGCCATCGTCCCCATAGTTGTCCCTTGCGCCTTGATGCCAAATCTGGTCTCTACTTGGTGTTGACCTCGTCTGATGTTGAAGTCGAGGATTTCTGCTCTGCGGTCTGCGGGTTTCATGGTTTTACCAACCCATCCATCACGATCAGCATCCTTCCATATGCCTGGGTAGGGAACTCATGAACCCAATGCCTCGGGGTCTGTGCATACCCATTCGCAATCCCCTCGTACATGCCAGAGGTTATGCCCTTCAAAACGGCCAATAAAAATATACCCGTTGATGGGATGATCAGCGTAATTGGGCATGAGCTGGCAGAGACAGCAACTGATCGTCTGTCTAATGCATGGTATGTCGGCAGAGACCCTTCAGCTCTGAACGAGATTACAGATCTATGTGAGGGAATTTATGGGACTGACGGTGGGTGGATTCGATCTAGGGCGCATGGTTCTTCTTCAGCTTCTACTTCAAGCACTAACATGCTCACTTCCATCGATTTTAGAAAATGATGAAACAAATCAGCAAATCACCTACAGACAAATGCTCTGATGCTCCAATGTTGAGTCTCTATTGCAGATCTGCCTTCTCCACCACCAGCACGGTCGTTCCTATCTTGCCTCAACGAAAAACCCTCCATATGCTTTCAATTCCGCTATTTTACATGTTTTGCGTTTTCTTTTGCGTTTTCTTTTGCATTTATTTTGCATTTGAGTTTTTATTTTTTATTTGTATTTAGTTATAATTTATTATTATAGTTAATGTTTGTTGTTATAATTGTATTAATATATTAATTGTATTAATTGTATTAATATATTAATATGTTGTTATAATTGTATTAATTGTTATATTTGTAATTTTTTGTTATTTATTATATTTTTAATTGTAATTTGTTGTATATATTTAATATTTTTTATGTTGTTAGGTTATAATTGTATTAATATAGTTGTAATTTGTTGTATATATATTTGTTATTTAATGTTTGTTATGTTATTTAATTGTTATTTAATGTTTGTTATGTTGTTAGGATATATATTAATATATGATTGTATTAATATGTTAATATATTATTTTATAATGTTAGGTTATGATTGTTATCAATTTTTTTTAAAAATGTATAATAAAAAATAAAAAAATTGTTATGTGTTTTGTGACAGTTATTGTCTTGAAGGATTTAAAGGGTAAATATTGGCATGTGAAGGATATTGGTATATTTTTATAAAACAAAACTTTGGTGGCATGTAAATTGAGAGAATCATGAGAATTACAAGAATTGGTTAAGATTGCAAGAGTTGGTATAGGTGCAAAATTAAAAAATTAAAAAAAAAAAGAACTTTGCACAGAATTCACGTAGCGCAAATGAAATTGTGATGTTCCTTTTTTAGAAATATCACAAGTCTGTGCCAGAGATGGATTGCGGGGGAATTTACTAGATATGTCACCTTCTAAAGAAGGGTGAGATTCGGAGGCTTTCTGGCCCTTTGCAAACTATGTCTACAGATATGTGAAATTCCCTAGTAGGAATGGCTAGCAACCCAAGCCTGGAAAACGCATTTTCCAGAAATGAAGGCAGCAGGATTTGATCCCTGATCTAGGATCCCTTGAGATATAACTATCTGGAGCTGAAATCCTGAAGTGGACTCAAAAAAATTCCTTCTAGGAGCTTGAGACAAGCCTCCTTCACTTGTATCTTCAGAAAAAGGCCCAATGAAGAGGGCTGCAACAACACTTTGCTCAACAAAGGAAATGACAGCGTTATTTCTAATGAGCCATGTCACATGAAGATGAAATCAATCTATGAATATATGTGCAGCATAAAATGTAGACAAACTCTTGAGAAACCTCTTACTTAAAGAAAGCCAAAGAATCACAAGGTGACAGTGTACATAAGAACGGAGAAAACACTGCTCACATATTCTATTCCTACTAAGACTGTGCAGTCTATGGGAGGTACTACAGTAGTAAATACATAAACATGAATAATACAACAATTTAAGCTCAAATAAGAAGGGGGAGCAAGGCTTCAACCCCTGAAAATACAATACAACAATCCTCTAAAAGGATTGGATGAAAACTAGACAAAATGGCATTTTACCCAAAATGCCAGAGTTGCTGGGTAGCTGCTGCAACTCAATAGAAACTGGAAATGAAAGGAGCTTGCTGAATGTAATGCCTTTGCTGAAATAAATCCTTTGTTCAATCCTCTAGATGAAAGGCTGATCCTTTCATAGAATATCTCATCACCCACTGAAATACTGCAACCCTCACTGCAAATGCTCTCTATGAACTGCGCAGTCAAGTAAGAGGGATGCTCTTCTACTGATGGAGAATGATTGGCCTGATGCCAAATATGATGGAATGAAGATTAGAACTCCCTCCACTAATCTCCCAAAGGAATGGAGACTCCCTCCTCTGAAATACAATGCCGGAAGTGGTGTTGAGAAACCCTCCCCTGCAACACCCAGCAACAAAACTCAACCACCAATGGAGATTGTGCTGGAGCTGAATGGAATGCTTTGGCCTCAAGCTAGAATATGGGGAAAATGAAGAACAAGCTCTTCCAAGAGCTACTCAATGGAAGAGATGGGATTCCCGCCCGGGAACACCCAGTGCTAGCAGCACTGCATCTCAGCTAAATAGCTAGAGAATGCTCTTGTCTGAGAAGACAAGTAAAATGATAATGAAAGCATGAATGAGAATGGCTACTTCATTATCCTTTTAAAAAAATGAAATATGCTTTGCCATGGGCTTCACACCTTAGGGTTTCCTCTCTAGAATGATCTCCTCCTCATGCAAACTGCGCTGGCCCACCAAGGGAATCTTATCTTCTCTATCTACGCAGTCAACTTGGCCTCTTCTAGAATTATCCACCTGCAATTTTTCTCTTTTCACACATGGGGTGTGAAATCTATCTCTTTATTGACCCATTTTCACATTATAAGGGTTCCTTATTCAGATTTTTATTATCAATGGGTTTTCCTACCCATTTATTCTTCTCCTAAAGCAAAAACAAAAGTTTTTAATGTTCCACAAAATTTTGGAGCATTACAGTCCTACCCTCCCAAATGTTGCTTTCCCTCAAGCAACTTGTAAGGATAGAACTGTAGGATATCCTCCTCCTCCAAAAGTAGCTCTACTTATGATGAACTCATCATGAAGAATGAGATGTTGTATCAACATAGAGTCCCCATATTTCTCCCCTCAAGTAATGTAAACTAGCCAATCATGAACATGGAATGTACTCAAGAAGGCAATAAGGTGTTGTCTAGAGGTAGCCTTGAGGCATGGTGTAAAAATTAATTGGGAAGAACATTCCCCTTATGTGAATCCTCCATCCCCAAGCAATCATCCACAAGAATCTAGTCACCTCCAGATAAGGCAACTGTTGAACATCTTCTTCCACCTTGAGCTCCAACAAAGAAGGTGGGCTAAAAATCTGAAAGTGGTAGGCATCATAGCCTATCCCATGCTATTCACCTCTCCACTCATGAAAAGTGTAGAGTGAAGGCTATTCTTGGGCTGCAGAAATGTTGCCCTCAAATGGCAAGATGAAGTTTGGATCTCCAAAGATCTTCCCTCTTCCATTGTGAATCAATCTGGCCCAATGTATCTCCTTTGTGATGGGAAGGAGATAAACAACATCATATGACTCCCCATAACTCTCATGTCTCACCTCAAGAAGAAATAAGTGCTGAACTATGGTGGCCACATCATCTCTCATGCTCCCCTTAGAGCATGCCTTGCAAAAAGTATGGGGATCTTCTCCCCCAAATGACACGTCCATCCTATATGCCCTTCTTCCAATCATGCTCCCAACAATAGTGTGATCTATAATAGCATAGAGAGCCAAGGTAAAAATCATGTTGGCTGCCATATATAGAAAGTGAGTGAGACATTGATCCTTCTCATGCAACCAACGCAGTTTGAGCATAAACTGCAATAGAGAATGATAAAAGATGTGGTTTTTCAACCACCGGTTTGCTGCTACATTCTCCTCATGTATTTGGAGAAAATTTGTGATGTATGATGCATGGTGAGCATGTCCTCCAAAATACAAATCTTCCCCAATTCCATCAAGGGGATGACCATCAACTATGCTCTTGGCCCCAAGTAGACCAAAGAGCCTTTGGCAAAGAATGCTCCTCCTTGGAGCAACATCCTACATATACATGGTTAAGGAATCAACATGTCAATCATATAAATGAACAATATCATTACCATGTCCTCTGCTCATGCAAAGGGAGCAACTCATAGATGAATCTCTCCTCTTCCTCCTCAGGAAAAGAAGTGACTGTGCCCATTCCTCCAAAGAGTGGTGTGCATATACTACTCCCATGCCAATTGTACAAGTGGGAAGGCTGTTGTCCCTCCCTTGCTTCCCCTGCCACAGCGCAAGTACTAAAAGGAGAGTGGGTAAGAATGATAATGAGGGGATGCCATCCTCTGCTTTGGTTTTACCCAAAACCCCCAACGCTGCAACAAGCTGTCCAAAGGCCTCCACACTGCTGAAATTAGTGATTGATGCCTTACTGTCTGAAGCATCTATCCTCCTCTTCTGAACTAGTGGCCTCCTTGGTGTGATGTCTCCACTCAATGAGACATTATCATTTGAAGATGACTGTATACATGGATGAACAACCCTGTCCATGCTTCCACTGCGCAGCTCAATCACCTTCCTAAGTGTAATGACCTCCAAAAATGGATAGAGATGGGCCCTCCTCATCACATGGTGTTGGGTCTCTCCTTTATCTTCTTCCTGAATCTTCATGGTTTTACACCTCATCTTCCATGGCACATGTGAATCATGAAGTGTGCCTTGATCTCCATGCATGAGATCATGGGGACCTTCTTGCAAAGACACATGAATCCCTCTATTTGGACAAAAATATCCTTCTTCCTCTGCATGAGGCACTAGATGATCTCTAGATATGGCAACACTGTTGGCCTCTGTCTTTGCAATAAAGTTGGGCAAAATCCCAATAATCTGATCCACCTTTGAAAAAGAGAGCTTCCTGGTTTGTTTCTCAAAGGTGTGGGATGAAAGTTTGGCCTCCAACAAGGCTGAATGCAAGTTTTCAGCTCCTCCAGTGGTTTCTTGAGGTGGTACTACATTTCTATGCAAAGGTTTTATTTGATTCCCTTGGTTTAAATCCATCTCATGAGTTCCAGGAATGTTCTGATCAAATCGTTTCACCAATGACTTAGTGAAATTCACATAAGATGAGGCTTTAACATTCTTAAAAGAAATGGACTCAGGTTTCCACCATGCATGAGCCTTACCTCTCAAATGTAGCACTGCAACTTTGATGATTTCTTCTTCTGAAATGTGGTGCTGCTATTGGAAGGTGTTTGGCTCTTCCACCCAACCGGTGGTTGAATATGAAGGTGAACCTCCAAAAGTAGATAAATGAATCCCATCTTGCTTCTCCTTCCCTTTCACCTTGCTCTTGCAAAACTCAGAAAAAGTGGGCTGATTTCTAAATCCATGAGTATGAGACTCATACTCCTTCAAGAAATCACTAAGGGTTTCCCCCTTAGTCACCTTTCCTCATTCTTTCATTTCCCTCACAGAAATGCTGGGCCTTTGACTGTGTTGTTCACCATGGTGTGTGGTTGCATGCTTACCCTCATCATGTGCAAATCTAGGGCTTCCTTCAGTTTCGAACCTCTTTGAGATTCTCCATCGACCTCCTTCCTAACCTTTCTGAAATCTTCATGTGTGCCTTGCATAGATTTGGGAAGAATACTTGTGATTATTTTCTTCTCATTTCTTCCAAGAGATGGAGTCTCTCTCCTGCTCAACTCCTTGTTTCCTTCTAGATGCGAATAGGAAGTGTAGGGGTCTTCCTTTTCTGTTTTCTCTTCCTCCTTGGGGAGGTTCTTCTTCTTTTCAAAAATGGATGAGATTAGTCTCATCCTCTTCATCTTTTGTTCTCTTTCTTGGGCTTTGAAGGACACAGGCTGAGCCAAGAAAGATGCTCTGATACCACTGTGATGTTCCTTTTTCAGAAATATCACAAGTCTGTGCAAGAGATGGACTGCGGGGGCATTTACCAGATATGTCACCTTCTAAAGAAGGGTGAGATCCGGAGGCTTTCTGGCCCTTTGCAGACTCTGTCTATAGATATGTGAAATTCCCTAGTAGGAATGGCTAGCAACCCAAGCCTGGAAAACGCATTTTCCAAAAATGGAGGCAGCAAGATTTGATCCCTGATCTGGGATCCCTTGAGATATAACTGTCTGGAGCTGAAATCCTGAATTGGACTCAAAAAAAATCCTTCTAGGAGCTTGAGACAAGCCTCCTTCACCTGTATCTTCAGAAAAAGGCCCAATGAAGAGGGTTGCAACAGCACTTTGCTCAACAAAGGAAATGACAGCGTTATTTATAATGAGCCATGTCACATGAAGATGAAATCAATATATGAATATATGTGCAGCAAAAAATGTAGACAAACTCTTGAGAAACCTCTTACTTAAAGCAAGCCAAAGAATCTCAAGGAGACAATGTACATAAGAATGGAGAAAACACTGCTCACATATTCTATTCCTACTAAGACTGTGCAGTCTATGGGAGGTACTGCAACAGTAAATACATAAACATGAATAATACAACAATGTAACCTCAAATAATAAGGGGGAGCAAGGCTTCAACCCCTGAAAATACAATACAACAATCCTCTAAAAGGATTGGATGAAAACTAGACAAAATGGCATTTTACCCAAAATGCCGAAGTTGCTAGGCAGCTGCTGCAACTCAATAGAAACTAGAAATGAAAGGAGCTTGCTGAATGTGATGACTTTGCTGAAATAACTCCTTTTTTCAATCCTCTATATGAAAGGCTGATCCTTTCATAGAATATCTCATCACCCACTGAAATACTGCAACCCTCACTGCAAATGCTCTCTATGAACTGCGCAGTCAAGTAAGAGGGATGCTCTTCTGCTGATGGAGAATGATTGGCCTAATGCCAAATATTATGGAATGAAGATTAGAAATCCCTCCACTAATCTCCCAAAGGAATGGAGACTCCCTCCTCTGAAATACAATGCCGAAAGTGGTGTTGAGAAACCCTCCCCTGCAACACCCAGCAACACAACTCGACCACAAATGGAGACAACACTGGAGCTAAATAGAATGCTTTGTCCTCAAGCCAGAATATGGTGAAAATGAATAACAATCTCTTACAAGAGCTACTCAATGGAAGATATGGGATTCCTGCCCGGAACGCCCAGTGCTAGCAGCACTGCATCTCAGCTAAACAGCAAGAGAATGCTCTTATCTGAGGAGACAAGTAAAATGATAATCAAAGCATGAATGAGAATGGTTGCTTAATTATCCTTTTAAAAAAATGAAAGATGCTTTGCCATGGGCCCCACACCTTAGGGTTTCCTCTCTAGAATGATCTCCTCCTCATGCAAATTGCGCTGGCCCACCAAGGGAATCTTATCTTCTCTATCTGCGCAATCAACTTGGCCTCTTCTAGAATTATCCACTTGCAATTTGTCTCTTTTCACACATGGGGTGTGAAATCTAGCTCTTTATTGACCCCTTTTCACATTACAAGGGTTCCTTATTCGGATTTTTATTATCAATGGGTTTTCCTACCCATTTATTCTTCTCCTAAAGCAAAAACAAAAGTTTTTAATGTTCCACAAAATTTTGGAACATTACAGAAATTTATTCAGTTGGATGGTAATTTGCATGGCAACTTCATATTGTTGTATGCTTTATAACATACTAATCTACAGGACACAACAAATCTATAATGCCAAGCTTTTCGCCATGCACAAAAGTTAGCTGCCAAAAATAGGGAGTAAATTTACTTTTCATGGTTATTTCTTTAAGAATGGATTGATACTAATATCATGAATTAAGTCAATTTAAACACTTTGATTTTTCTTAATCTATTTTATTTAGTACGAAATTTTTGCGTAAGAATCGTGAAGGAAATGGCCATTTCTTCTTGAACACGCTTATGTTTTCTTTCTGCCAAGTTTTTTTCACAGGTGTCAGGTTAATCAAGTGATCAGTAAGAAGATGACATTGTGACGAAAATTGGTCTTCCAAAAACAAATTTCATGAGGAATTCTAAAGAACCAATCCATGATCATAAATGAAATTTCCAGAAAATTACAAGTTCTTGCAACTTCCTGTAATAGCTTAATCTTTTGACATGTTGCATGATAGATTATCACAATTCAAAGAGTTGGGGTTTGTTCCTAAATGTACAAGGATGGTGAAATACCTATCCACACTTAAATTCGACGTCTACAGGTGGCTAGTCAACGCTAGTCAAACTCAGCTATTTTAGCAGGCAGTCCAGAATTAAGGAGCAGATTTGCTATATTTGAGAGTTTGCATGCCATAGTTCATTTTTTTTCCTGAGCAAGATTCATTATCAATTTTCCATTACCACACACACTTCATTACATTTTCTTCAATCCCAACCCACCAATAAAACCAAAAAAGATCATCTACAAGCTGTTTGGTCCACTTTACATATTCATTGTCAGTTTCCTTTTTCCTACACTTGCAAATAAAACATTTCTTCCATACACCATTGAGTCCATAGTCCTTGAGTCTAAATATATTTCTAAAAACACCTTGAAGCTTGCATGCCTTAAGGGCAAGCTATCATGCCAAACAACAAAGGGAATACATCAATGTCCCTTGTTCATCGGATCTTCTAAGTATTCAACAACAACAAATTCATTCATACTTAGAAAGATGTGTTCGGGGCATCTTGACTCTCATCCTCATTAAAGATGGGAGTTTTCATGTTGACTAGTGGCATCCATCAATGGCCACTAAGTTAACAATTTATTGTTATGTTCGACACCGAAACATTGATTCGCATGACAAGAATTGTGCCAATGATCGTAGAAGACTTGAGGACCAATCATTTTGTAGCAGAGGACGTAGAATTACTTTCATTACTTTTCAGTTTTTGATGTAAATCACTTGAGAACAAGTCAATAAATAATGCTTTGGGGGGGGGGGGGGAGTGTAAATTCTGAATTTTGTATACCTTCCAAGCCTTTACATTTTCAGCCGCATTCAGCAAAAGATCCAGTAGCAGATTTAGCAGCAGATACAGCAACAATAAAAGATTCACTTTTTTTATTTCATCCACCATTTTCACAACCAAGTGAAGAATATTATGAACATAATTTTGCAGCCACACGTGCACAACTTTCATCCATTTTTGAAAAGGTAAGTTAAGGTATGATATTTTCTAACTTTTAACCATTTAATTCCTTGAAAAGTTAGAATGATAATTTTTGGAAAAACTTCACTTTCTTTCGTCATTTTGTCAAATTGCCAAAACCATCAGTTGAGGGGGGAAATACATTCACATTCATATGTTGCCACATTCATATAGCATTCAAAACATTCATATCACATTCAAAGCCCACATACTTTCAAAATATATTTACTATTACATCATCATGAGCATATAAATGGCTTTTCAAAAAATACTTAAAAGATAATTGGATGCCAACACAATCATGGTTGTCACACAAGAACCAACCATGATGCATTCCAACAAAAATACTCTGCAATAAAAATCACATTATCAATATGCAAATATCATACATTAAAATTGAATGCAACAAACAAAATATGGTTGAAACACAAGAACCAACCAAGTTGCAGTTCATCAAAAACACTTTGCAAAAGTTAAGTAAATGATATCATGTAGAGTTTAAGCCAAAGCTCAAGTATCAAAAAGTAATGTAATAGATTGCATGAGGACATGCAATACCTTCAGTTTGGGGGTATGTTGGGCCTCAAAATAGTCCCTATTCTCACTCCATTATTCACCAATACCTTCACATTACTTCCATATTACCTTCATGTCACCTTCATTCCACCTCCACATCATTACATTTACCTCATCATTCGGTTATAACTATGCTTTTCCAAAGTTTATTAATTCTTAACATTTTTAAGTAGATTTGTGGTTAAACTTTAGAAAATAATATGCTTATACATATACCTAACAATTAGAATGAGTTTGTTGACATGTGTAGGTACAAAAGAAGCTTCCTAGGCACCCTTATGTGGCACTCTATGTTTAAATTCGAATTTGAGGAGATCATGGACCTCATGGAGGAGATCATGGACCTCATGGAGAAGATCATGGAGGATAGGGTTATGTGTCACCATTGGTTGAGAAATATGTGGGTCAAAGGAGGGAATAGTGGATTTACATTTATGAGTTTGTTATCATAGCTTTTGTATAAATAGGAGTGTTATCTCCTTCATTTGTAATCTTCATTTGTAGTCTTAATCTTGATTTGTAATCTTAGTATCTTATAGGTTGGTAGTGAGAAGTTAGATTGGAGAATCAATGTAATGGTTTCAATTGCAATTTTCAATTGATGATGAATAATATGGAGTTTATTTGATCCTCTACATTTGACTTTTCTTTTTGTGTGTTTGTGAATCCTTGGAAGGATCCTCATTGCCTAGCAAGTACACTTTTATTTTAGTAAGCTTTTATTTTATGTTGTTTGTGAATTTCAGTAGATTAAATTATTAGGTTCATATGTTTGGAACATTAATGAATGACCTTTCGTAAGAAAGTATTAATGTTTCCTTCAATGAATCAGATTTTTTATTTAATGTTTGATTTCATTAGTTTAATTTTCTGATTTATATGCTTGAGATATAAATGAATAGTCTCTTGTAAGAGAGCTTTAACATTTCATGCAATCAATCAGAATTAGGTTTAAGTGCTTTAATTTCATTATTTTAAATAATTTGTTGATTAAGATGATTTGAAATATTAATGAACAGTCTCCTGTAAGGGAGCCTTAATATTTCTTACACTTATCACAATATATTTAGATTTCATTTTGATTAAATAACTAAATAGGTGTTGGAGCTCCTAATGAACAACCTCCTGTAAGGGATTTTTGGCATTTCTTCACCTAGCTTAGTTTAATTTGTCTCTAAGTCCATATATATTGGATTATCCTCAAAGTTTACTTACCCAGATTGATAGTAAATGAGACTCGAATTTGCATTCGCATTTTAGACCAAACAATCACCATGAGCACATGGAAATATTCAATTACATGATCAAAGGATTTGCAGTACTTACATTTTGTTGTAGGGTTTTGACAGTCTCTCGCATAGTGACTTACCTAGCCGTAGTTATAGAAAATGACATCTGCACGTCCTTGACCAGCTTCCCTATTGCGACCTCTTCCTCGGTAACCTCCTCGACCACCGCATTGTTCTTTTTCCTCACGTCCATGCTCTTATGCTTGCATTCTATAAGAATCACTACTGCACTCCATCGTTAGATCCTAAGCTCAAAAATTACTCTCATCATGTCCTACAAATTTACAAAATTTACAAAGTAGATTCTTTGGAGTCTTTACATATTTATGTAAAATTAGTAGTCTTCTGAGTGATGTTGGCCTCGCATATTTCGCACCACAAGCTGGATCCTATGGTCAATGGATTTGGTGCCCCACTAGCCATGTAAAATCTGAAGACATGGGACTATTCTTTAGAATGGCCCTCCGATTTTCACTTTGTACACCATACTTTTGTAATATCCCCAAATGGGAAAAGCAACAATATAGCTCATAAAATGAAAGCAACAACAAATATTTAACACAAGAAACCATGAGACCAATATGGAGTCATAACATTATGTATTAGAGCATCAAATCAATACAAAATAGTGAGGCATAAATCATATACAATGAGAAAACAAGCCTCCCATAAGCAATCACTCCCAAATATGAACTGCTATTACAATACAAAATGCCGGAGAGAAACTACAACACAGTAATATTAAGAATAACTACACATGGAGATGATACAATGATATTAAATTATGATATAGGTCCCAATAGAGTCTAGTCATACAGATCTGGGCACTAGAATAGCTTTCCAAGACAACTCAGGAGGGTTTTCGGAAATGCACACAATGTGCCGATGTAAGATGCATCCCTAGGGCTGAAGGTATGATGCAACAACAGAAATGAGAAGATATGGCTGAAGATGATGTAGAAAACTACATATCTTCTCCAATAGATCCTCCATATGAAATAATGTATCCTCCACTGAAGAGATCACCTCCCAAAACAACCACTGCAACTACCTCTGCAACTCCTCCCTAAAATAAAGAAAATATGGACTAAAACTATGCTGTAGGGGATAAATACTCCTTATCCTACTGCTAAATGTGTCAATAAAGCTCAAGGGGCTTCTTTACAGGCATTTCAATGGATGGAAGCCTGCCTCCACTGCAAAGCTAGCTCTGAAGACACCCAAAATGATCCTCCACTACTGCACCCTGCAACACAACACAATATCCTGCAAAAATTATGTTGTAGCTGAAGAATAAAGCTTGGCCCTATGCGTGAGTGTGGAAATGAAGTGCAATTCTCCCCCAAGAGGCCCCTTAAGTAAAGATATGGGATTCCTTCTCGGAAACACCCTCTGCTAAACAACACTGCAAACTCAACTAAACAGCTGAAGAATGCCAAAAGTCTAAATGGATCATATACAAAATAATAAGCCAAAACATAACCCCATATGGCTGCCATCCTCTTCCTTATAAAGGTTATGAGTTTTCTTGCCCTTGGCCTCACTCAATTAGGTCATTTCCTCCATGCAGTCAATCTCCCTCCAAAATTACGTTATTCCTCATTTAATGTCCACTCCTCCATAACGGCACTATTGATTTGGTCAAAGTTGACCTATTCAACATGATCCAACCCCTGTTCATACTAAAAGGTGATTTATTTAGCTGCGTATAAGGTCTCCTTTCACACTTGAAGTGTTTTTATTGTTGCTAAGGAGATTTATGGGCCTCCCCACCCATTTATTCACCTATCTAGTGACAAAATAATCTATAATATTCCATTTAGCTAAAAGCTAAATTTTAGGAATATTACATTCCTCCCCTCCAAAATGTTGCTTGTCCTCAAGCGACTGTAAAGGTAGAGAAACATTCCTCCCCTCCTCTTGTGGCCTCTTCATCAATATTCCCCACCATTGCTTCAAATATTCTACAATAATCCTATCTCCCCGTGATTCGTCCCAAATGTGCAAGTTGGCCTTTGGTGGATAAACCAAATGGCTCTTATCATGAGAAAATAGAAGGTATATATGGAAACCTTCTTACTGTCCAATGGCTTCTTCAAGGTAGAAGTAATGAAAAACATAGGGGATCTCATTCCCAATGAGACACTCCCACCTCCATGCTATCGTCCAAATGAAATGAATCACCTTCCAGCATGGTAATTCATAGAAAAGTTCCTCCCAAATGTTCATGAGAGGCATATCCCAAGTGCTCCAAACAATCATATGGCCCACTTCATAAAGAAACACATGATCTACTGTAGTGGCCATACCATCTCCCATTCTCCCCTTGAAGCATGAAACATAAAAGGTGCGGGAAATTTCATTCTCCATGGACACATCCAACTAATGTGCCTTCCCTCCAATCATGTTCCCAACAAAAATAAGAACATCATCAACATATGGAATCACAATCAAAGTCATGCTAGCTACCATGTGTATTAAAGGTGAAGGACAATGGTCCCTGGTGTGCTATCAGTGCAATTTTGCTCCTAACTACCATAGAATATGATATAACAAGTGTTTCTCCCACCACTTGTTTGTTGCCCCATTCTTCTTGAATGCTTGGAAAAGGTGTATGGTCTTTGGTGTTTGGTGTTAATGAAGCACACCATGAAGAATACATCATCTCCCCAAAATATTCTAGGAAATGGCCAACATTATCATTGCTCATGGCCCCAAGTAGCCCATAAAGCCAATAAGAAAGACTACAACCCCTTGGAGAAATGCCCTACACATGAGTGTTAAGAAAATGCAAGTACATAGTAAATATATCATGATGCTCAGAAATACAATCCTTACCATACACTTGGTTCAAACCAGTGAGGTAGCTCATGTATGAGCTCCCCCTCACACCCAATGAGTAAGGAGGTGGTGATGATAACTCTTCCCAAGAGCTATGTTTCTCCTCACCCTCCAAATAATCTATGCACTTCCTCATATGATAGTGCGTCTCCTGTTTGAAATCTTTCCACATGAATCCCTCCAAAATAGTATGGTATGTTCTAATGAAATAAGTGGGATTGGAAATCAAGATCTCATAGGCTGCATGTATTATTTTATCTTTGAGCTTTCAGTATCCAGTCAAGTAGATCTGATAATGAAAGTAAATGACTCCATCAACCACTATATACCTCCCATATATCACTTTCCCATCAAGAACCTTACATGTGAAGAGGTTCTTGGAATATTCCACCAATAGTTGGGAGTCCCAATATGGATCTATGCTTCCCAACAATGACAGCACTGTAGAAATCTGAAATGAAGTATATGTCACATCATAACTCTCCTCTTTGACATTCTTAATGCGAAATACACCTGTTGGAGTAATGTTACCCCACTTTTGCTGCCTCCTTTGCAGCTGATCTTGCCTAGGACAAGATTGAAGTACATGGAGGTCAATCTCCTCTTGAAAGGTATCTCTCCTCCAAAGCTTCCATATTTTTTCCAATCCATGCAAGAGTGTTAATAACCTCTTGTCATATTTAGAAATCTTCCTCATGTGTGTAAGTATCATTTTTTGCTCCAAGGCTATGGAGTGGCCATTTGACACCATGATCATGGCATCATAGATTTCTGAATCATTTTTCAGCGCAAATAGTTGAGTGGGAGAAGGAAATGTCCAAGTCAGAAAATTTCTCACCTCTCCTTTGAACCAATCAAAGGTTCTCTGTGTTGTGCTAGCTTCTCCCAAGGCTCCTTCCCTAGACAAATATGTCAATGTTGCACCATGTTGAGAGAACTCTTTATTCACCTTCCAATCAGGGTGTCTCCCTGGTGGAATGCAACCATGTAAAGAGACATCAAAATCTTAAGTAGACTGTATAGATGAGTGGACTGATTTGTCCCTCCCTTCACTGCATAAATAAATATCCTTCATATAAACCCTTTGAAATAAACAAGGGTGCATGCTCTTCATCCTTTGATGCTGATCCACCTTTTCTTCTCCTCCTTGGATCAAGGTGTTATTGCCCGTCACTACTGTTACATGATGCTCCTTGGGAACCTTTTGCAAAGAAGGGAAATCTCCTCCACTTGAAGCAATAGCTTCATGCCCATCTCCATGTGGTGATGATTCTTCTTCTGAAGTGACAACGTTGTTACTTACTCTATGCTCTTCCTCCTCATAAATATTTTAGAATACTTCATCAACAATGAGAGACCCTAGATCTTGGTCTTCCCTTGAAGGAGGAATATCCATGTCCTCCTTTTGAGAAGAAATTTCTTCATTCAATGGGGATCTTGCCCTTGGCAAGGTATCAGACAAGTTTTTATACCCTTCAATAGAAATTTGAAGTGGAGTTGGTGCAATAGATCTTTCCAACTCATGCAAAGGTTTTGAATGTTTATGCTTTGTTAGCTCAATCAAAGATGTTTTAGATTTTTTTACATCAAATATATTCACTAATCTCTTTGTGAATCTTGTAAAAGTAGCTATATTTTCATGATTGAATGAAGAATATTCATAAAACCACCAAGTATGAGCCTTACCTTCAAGATGCAGCGCTGCTATCCTAAGGGATTCCTTTTCTGAAACTTGATGTAGATGCAAATATGAGTCTATCTGATCTATCCAATCCTTTGCTGTGCATGTGGAGGACCCCTCAAAATTTGGTAGAAATAATCTACCTCTTCTGCTTCTATTGTGATTGATGGGTCTTATTTCCTCCTTGAGTTGGAAAAATTCCTGGAAGTTCAAGTGCTCCTTGAATCTCCAAGATTGAGATTCATACTCCTGAAGATATTCACTCAAAGTCTCCTCCTTTGGTGCATCTTCTTCCTCCATCTCTCTTGCAACAAATCTGAGCATAAGATTGCACTATGGATCAGAATTTATGGCTACATGCTCACACCCATCATGACAAATTCTAAAGCTTGCTTCATGTTCAAACCCCCTTGGAGATCCCCTACACATCTCCCTTCTCATCTTCTTGATATCTCCCTTGATGCTCTGCATAGTTTGGAAAAGAAGATTTGAGAGCCCCTCTTCCTCCTTTCCTCCAAGTAATGGAGTCTTGTATTTGTTTTTTCTGCACATCTCCTCTTCCTGTGAGAATCTTCTCCTTATGGTGACATATTGGATGAATGCACAGGCTGAGCCAAGATTATGCTTCGATACCACTATAACATCCCCAAATGGGAAAAGAAACAATATAGCTCATAAAATGAAAGCAGCAGCAAATATTTAACACAAGAAACCATGAGACCAATATGGAGTCATAAAATTATGTATTAGAGAAGCAAATCAATGCAAAACAATGAGGCATAAATCATATACAATGAGGAAACAAGCCTCCCATAAGTAATCACTCCCAAATATGAGCTGTTGTTACAATACAAAATGCCAGAGAGAAACTACAGCGCAGTCATATTAAGCATAACTACAACTAGAAATGATACAATAATATAAAAGTAATGATATATGTCCCAGTAGAGTCTAGACATACAGATCTAGGCACTAGATCAACTTTCCAAGATAACCCAAGAGGGTTTCCGGAAAATGCACACATTGTGCCAATGTAAGTTGTAGCCCTAGGGATGAAGGTATGCTGCAACAACATAAATGAGAAGATATGGCTGAAGCTGATGTAGAAAACTACATATATTCTCCATTAGATCCTCCAGATGAAAGAATGGATCCTCCATTGAAGAGATAACCTCCCAAAACAACCACTGTAACTACCCCTGCAACTCCTCCCTAAACTAACGCAAATTTGGACTGAAAATACGCTGTAGGGGATAAATACTCCTTACCCTTATGCTAAATGTGTCAATAAAGCTCAAGGGGCTTCTTTATAAGCCTTTCAATGGATGGAAACCTTCCTCCACTGCAAAACTCGCTCTGAAGACACCCAAAATGATCCTCCACTACTGCACCCTGCAACACAACACAATATTATGCAGAAACTGCATTGTAGCTTAAGACTAAAGCTTGGCCCTAAGCCTAAATGTGGAAATGAAATGAAATTCTCCTCCAATATGCCCCTGAAGGAAAGAGATGGGATTCTCGCTCGGAAACACCCTGTACTAAATAACACTGCAAACTCAACTAAACAGCAGAAGAATGCCAAAATTCTAAATAGACCATATACAAAACAATAAGACAAAGCATAGCCCCATATGGATGCCATCCTCTTACTTATATAGGTTATGTGTTTCCTTGCCCTTGGCCCCACTCAATTAGGTCATTTCCTCCATGCAATCAATCTCCCTCCAAAACCGCATTATTCCTCATTTAATGTCCACTCCTGCATAACAACATTGTTGATTTGGTCAAAGTTGACCTATTCAACATGATCCAACCCCTGTTCATACTCAAAGGTTATTTATTTATCTTCTTAGAAGGTATCCTTTCACACTTGAAGTGTTTTTATTACTGCTAAGGAGATTTATGGGCCTCCCCACCCATTTATTCACCTATCTAGTGACAAAATAATCTATACTATTCCATTTAGCTAAAAGCTAAATTTTAGGAATATTACACCTTTTTCTCTAACATATTTACCTTTCTTGATATCTTGTATCTTTACGGTGATATTTTCTAGCTGACTCTGAATCTATTGCATGACTGCATTGGCATCTCCTATTGGCAAGGCTTCCAACTTCATCGAAATATCTAGCGCTTCCCCTTGACTTCCTATCTTCTGTTGCATCAATGGTAATATGATATGCGATAGTGGCACAACTATAAACCATTCTTGATGTTTTTGTGGAGCTATGCCAAAGCTTACATGATCCAATAACAACTTAAATATCTTATCTAACTCCCAAACAAACTCATTAGGTTTCTGTTTGATTTCTTTCAGCTAAGTAATGCACTATGAATGAGACTTTGACTTATTAAACTCTCTTACCAGTGTTGTTTTGATATCTACAAATGTTTTATTATGATTATTTGAATACTTCATATACCAAGTTAATTCTTTGTCGCATAGTTTTGTAACGAGCCACACATTCCTTATATTATCACTATTAATATTCTTTCCCACCAATAATCCTTTGAATAAAAACCAATATTGTTTTGGATCCTCCAATTCAGTTTCTTCGAAAACATGTAGCTTAATATCATCAGTCATTCCTCTTCCTTGGGTGTTGGGGGGGGGGGGGGAGGGAAATGGGGGGTAGGCGGGGTAAGGGGAGCGAGAAAAATTCCCTAACTATTACTGGATTCTGATATTTTCAAACTGTCAGGTTGGGAGGGGGAATAATGCGAAGTTACCTAAGGGTTATCTTCTCTTTCACTTTCATATCCACTCAAAATAGGACTACAATCAATCTCTACAAAGGTATTTGGGTCTTGTCCATGATATCTTTCTTTGGTATCTACTCTATATATTTTTCTAGTTTGTGTTGTTACGATCCCTTGTTCATATTTACATCTTCCTCCAAACATAAGTAAGCTAACAATATGATTGCATCCGTAAAACTCCCCTTTCACCCAGAAGCATCTTAATCCAAAGTTTCAAATATTTCAAGTACTTACCTCATGGTCCTTTGAAAAATCATCGTTTTGATTTGTTGTATGACATAGTCAAATCTACTGCAAACTCCATAATGAATCCTCCCAAGATGGTATCAATCCAGAAATCAAAAACCCTTGAAATCCTATTGTTAGTGCTCTTGAGTCGTTGTATTAGCTCAAGAGTCCACGTTGTAGCTTCGTCGTTCTTAAAGTAGTCCTTCTTTTGAGTCAACCACGATATCCACTTGTACAATTCACCAAGAAATGATCCGAAAAAAAAATCATATTACGCTATGAAAATATACCTTTGTAACCGATTTTTAGATGTCAGAAGAGGATTTTTTCTCTCTTGATCTGCAAATTCTTGCTCTTTTAGGATTATCCAATCTTGAATTTACTTCTTTGACGGGTGCCACATCCACATATCCCGGTCCCCATAATAGAACCATTTGTTGGCTTGATTGGGCTGACTCGGGTTTAGTTTATACTGAGCACCAAAAAAACCCTTGATCACTGGACCTTTCAGAAATGAATTACAAGCATATCACATTATCACCCGACCAAGTATGCACCTTATCCTATAAAACAACCTACACTAATTTCTACTCTGCCTTAGCAGACACAACCTATTCCACCACCATTTCCATTGCCACCACCATTGTGGCCACCTCAGTTTCCAGCACAGCCTATGCCCAACCCAAATAATAAAGTAGTACAATGATTCATTCTATTCGACCACTCCCTTTCCCCACTTATCAAGACATGAAATTTCGGGCAAATGACCCCTAGCTGAGATCGGGAAGGGAGATACATTCAGAAAAACAAACATAAAAACAAAAATTATTTGCAGTAATCATTGCTGAAAAAATGAGGAGGAAAGTCCTAATATTTCAAGCAATTATGTTGCCTCATAGCTTATTCCAATACACTCAGAGTCTCTACTCTCTTCTTCAAACTATCCTCCCTTTCCGTAAATGTTGGATTTGGAGAAAGTTAACCCCACCACTGAGTTTGAACTGGCTTCCAAGTTGAGAAACCTTAGCATAAAGGTTCCTCTACAGCATACTATAAAAGAGATTGCTGTATGTACTAAAATCGTATGGGAATTGTATCTTAAAAATATAGGAAGGAAGAGATATAAACCACAAACTATCCAGTTTGTTGGAAGTGTGGCTAAATTTATGAGAGGATGTGTTCAAGTTGAGAAATATATTGATCCTGGAAACCCAATTGTCTATATTCAGATAGGTGATACCATTGTTCCCAATGTGTTTATATACCTTGCAACAACTATTAATGTTACAACTAGGAAACTATGGAGAAACATTTGCTAACTCACATCCATCATACCCCTACTGTGCTTAAACTTGTTGATATATCTAAAATCGAGCCAGAGGATGTGTTAGATGATGTGATTGTCTCAAGCGACTCAAGGGAGTACCCTGTATATTTTATTTTATTACAAGCAAAGAATCATGTTAGGGGACACTCTTTGATCTGTGGATGACAATGGCTTGCTATATTTGATGATTATATATGTTGTCATTTCGATGGCATGTATATTTCGCATGGGGGTGATAGGATAAGGTCATCCTATACGCACCTGCCAGATCCATCTAGGAGCTTCATGATACCTTTTGGTTCAATTATGATAGTAGAAACGAGGAGAATCAATCTATTTACATGATTCATCAGTATACTTAGTGTAATGAGGAGAGTGTGATCCAATATTTCATTGGTAATCTGGATACTATGCAGGTTTTGTGGGAGAAAACTCCCCAGGTCGTGGTTGAACCCAAATGTGATCAAAGGGCATATATCACTAATAAGAAACCAACCAAGTAGTCCTAATGCATAAACTACTAAAGTGGGATTAAGAGAGAGTACCCATACATCCTACGTTTGAAGTCATTCCCATAGGGCTCAAACCCTCTGCTTCCTCCAAAGCTTTAAAACCCTCAACATAGTTCAAAGAGAGATATATACTAGCAGTAGTTCAAAGAATGTACAAGATAGGAATGTTAGATCATATAAGCATAAATATATAAATCAAGAATCATACATAATAATATCATAACATGAGTTATAACATAAAGATCATAACTTTCAGGAACAAGAGAGGGCTTCTTTATTGTTATCAACAAATAAATGTGGAAGAATACAACCTGATTCGAACATTGATCCAATTGAAACCTTCCTCCAAATCCATCCAACCCAAGCCTCAACAATCCTCTTTAATGCATGTACACATATATGTCATATTAAGGAAATGAAAAACTTTATGAGGAAACAAGGGTTTCCTATGACTCGGAGTGCACGAGGCACGGGGAAACTCAAACTTGATTAGGGACCAATTGACTATAATATCAATATCCTATATCACTCCCCCTTTACGCCTTCCCATGAGGTGTATTTGTATCACCCAAAAACAATTGATTTAGTTGAGATACAATTAGGCCTCGGGCTCTTGTAGGTGGGCTTTTGGTGAAACCCGTAAACCCTTCCCAAAAAATAGGATTTTTATGTTTTTTCATATTTAAAATTATATACACTTGTTAGATATAGATGGACCTACATTTCTCTGCATATTTTGAAGGTCAAAGTTGTGTATGGAATTCAAACTATTATTTTTTAATAAAGTGATCAAGTCCGAAGGGAAAGGGTTTCCAAAGTCCATAACACAGAGCATCAGATCTACAGGAGTGTTGAATGATGCTATAATATATTCCCCCTAATATATAAGGCCAAAAGGGGTACATGATGGCCGAATTGTGTTAAGTGTATCAAAATAATCATGCGAGGACTTGGGAGGAGATCACCAAAATCTAGCCTGCCAAAAACTAGTGGAAGAGATCACAAAGAAAGCTCATGTTTGAGGCATGCATACCCATGCTCAGAGATAGTAAAGCAAGTTTGCAGATCAACTATAGAGCGAAATACAAGTACAAAGAAAGATGAGAATTACATAGTGGATCATTTGATCATATCTACATAAGAACATATCAAGGCCATGTCCCAATATCACAGATAGAAAATCTAATTAATGATGCTTAAGAAGATGTATGATCACTGATGTCACATAACTGATCCTCAAATTACCAAGTCATAAAGGTGGAATAATGGTGCTGCAGGCAATTTGGGTGCCAGCATATAGCATGTTGCTGTGATGAACTGCAACATATAAGGTCGATGGTGTCACTCGCAGAAAAATGACAGAGATGACAAGTGAACCAAAGATGATGAGACAACCCGAGGTCTTCACCGATGGCAAAGGTACATTTCTACACTATGGGAATGAATGAGCTTAAGTCGACCATCTGAGAGATCGCTTGTGTTACACCATTTTTTGGTCATCTAACCTGTTACTATTAGATGGACCTAAGTACACCATGTAAGACCAATTTTACCCTAAGTAAAATAGCTTTCACTATGAAAAATAACTTAGTAAACCACATTTATTAAGTTGTATATGGTCTAAATAGGAAACCCCGTGAGGAAGTATTAAATAAATCCACATTTGTTTGATTTTCCTCAAGGAATAGTTAGTTAAACAATAGTTTAATTAATATTCCTGGTCATATTTAACCCAAAATAGGAAAATTAATTAGATAATCATTATTTATCTTATTATTTTCTAGGAATAATTATTTAAACCTTATTTAAATAATATTCCTTCTTAAATTTGACTAAATCATTCATAAATAATTAAATAAATCATTATTTATTTGATTATTACTCAACCACATCCTTAAAATGATAAATAAATCATTTATTTATTTATTATTTAGAAATAAAGGGATTTGACCCAAGTCAAATTCCTTTTCCCTCCAACAAATATAATAAAATATTCCATAAAAGTTGGATCTAGAATTGGTTAATAATATTTTAATTATGCACCAATATCTAAACTAACTCAATATTTTATTATAAATAGAAGGGTTTTTCCATTCACTCACTACCTTTTGTTGCCTAAAGATCACCATGGATCTATACTTTTAGTCTGACTTTGATCCACCATCATTGTCATATTTTGCTACCATTTTCTTGTCAGCTCCCTTTGAGTTCCATTTTTGTCTGGGTTTTCAACACCATCAAGAGAGAGGGATTTTAGATCTGAAGTGTTGAGGACTTACAAGAACCCATCCCATTGAGGGGGACTGGTAACATCTTTCTATGTTCCCTTCCCAGGTGTCAAAAAATATAAAAATTCTTTAAAACAATCTTGTCTTGTCTATTGGATGCATGGAGCAAATATTTCTTTTATTTACTGCTTAATGTCTTTTAATGCATAGCTTTAGATTTTTTAAACATTTATCTTGTTCAAATAATTGCAGATCTAAAGATATTAGCATCCATCTTTGTTGTTAGGGTTGTTTATTATGCATGGCTAAAGTGATCCTTTTTTGTACGCTTGCGATTAAGATTCATACTAACAACTGGCGACTCCACAAGGGTTTACGATTACGACCTCTGTTGTTTTTTAGATCCCTGCATATTTAGCTCTTCAAACCCTAGGATTTTTCTTTAGCTTCTTGTTTTTCTTTTATTGATGTTGTTTTTAACCTATAAAACCCTAAAACATTAAAAAATCAGTTGGGTGTGGAGCCTGATTATCTTGTTTATTTTGTATCACAACGTTGGACCCCTGTACCTTAATGGGGCTGCAATGCCGCCCATAATTGTACGCTACCTGGGGGGTGTAGGGGGGGCGGCTACAATTTTATGGAGCCCCCCCCCCCCGAAGCTAAAAATAGATGTAAAATCGCCTTGTAAAGGTATAGTAATTTCTAGTCAATATGGGTCGTTCATTAGGCAGATGATCTGATGGTAGAAGTTATGTTTAGTTTATGGTTTTTTGCCCTAGAAGGAAATCCCTCGCTTGTATGAGGGTATTGTATTGTGGCTGTGTATTGTATGTGTATTCCCAGAGTGAGAAACAGATAGGGAGACTGTGAGAGAGAACAAAGGATATTACAATGGATGTGCTGTAGGTTGTGTCTCTTCATTTTGCTGGGTAATAGAAAGGAAGGACTGGCTGTTTGGGCTGGACGTAGCCCAAACTGGGTGAACCATGTATATTTGTGTCTCTACGGTTTTATGTGTTTCGTGTGCTTATGTTTTCCACATATTTAATGTGTTTCATTGCTCTGTAATATATAATTCTCTAACAAATTCTAACTTTCGTGTGTTTTCGAACCTATTACACAGGTGACAGGCATCAGCCGTAGCTGAGACGAAAAAAATTTCTGAAACCTGCTCCCAAGAGTGTCAAAAGTGTAGGTCACACTTTTTGGGCCAAATCCTGTGACCTGAACTTCTAGGGCATAGAAAACAGGCCAAAACCTGCGACCTATGTAGAAAATAGGTCAGAAACTACGATCTGAACTTTTTGCGGGAATTTTTCTGAAATTTTTCTGGGTTTGTCTGGGCCTATGTTTAGGGTTGTCTAACCTCCATCTCCACCCATTTTTGGCCTGTAATTGTTTGTTTTTACTCATAAAAGTGGGAACCTAGCCCCCTAGGGCTTCAATATCCTCCACCTTTCATGGAAGAGTTTTAGCTGCTGCAAGTCATCTGAAATTTCAGTGTGTTCAACCATTTTTCAAATCTGATCCCTTACCTTCAGATCCACTTTAGATTGGTTATTTATCCATCAAAAACACCTCCTTTTAGTTTTTCTGGGCTTTCCTCTAGGGTCCCCTCCACTTCCCTCCAGGTTATAGCCTTTCGCCACCTCATTTACAATAGTTTTTCCTCTAATTTTTTGTTGTTTTTTTGCATTTATTTCTAGCAGATTTGACCTTTAGATCATTGTCCCTCCCAAATTTAGATCCATTGGCTATTTTTTTGTGTCTTGAATATATTTTTTCCAACCTATAGACTAGTTGTTGAGAGTCCCGCCTCCTTGGGTTTAGATTCATGCATAATTAGTTGTTTATTTTCTGTTATTTCATTTTCATATACTGTTATTTGTAGGTTTATTTATAGTTATACAACACACATTTTTTTCTCTACAAACGTCTAGGATTAAAAATTAAAATTAACACACTTAACATACACACCCTAAGTGAACAAGAGCCTGGTTAACACCGCTAGGCAAAGACTTTAACATTGTAATCAATTGATCCTGCACCTCTCCACCCTTGTTTTGACATTGTAATCAGTTGATCCTGCACCTCCTCACCCTTTTTGGTCTCTCTTCCCTTTGTGTCGTGTTTGTGCCTTCATCATTGCACCCCCAAGGCGTTTATCTCAGAGACTTCTTCAACTTCGCCCTCAGTTTTTAGTAGGAAGACTTACTCCTCTGCGTAGGATTCGAGTTATTCCTCCACCGAGTCTTCACTCTGACTCCTCTTATGGTTCATTAGGTTCCCCTTCTGGTTCCACCCCTGATTATCCCCCTGTCACCTTTGTTAGCCATCTATAAATTCTATTATACCTAATGATGGCTAAAAAGTTTCTTAGGATATCAAGAAACAAATTTTATGAAAATTTGTGAGTTATTGAAGATCCCATTGTGTTCATTAATCCACAAGAAGTCATTTCACTGAAATCTTCACTCAAAGGACTCCAAGATACCTTGCCAAGACAAAAGAAACGGTTTTTAAAATCCATTTTCCATCATCCCATAAATTCATTTTCACCCACTTTTTCATCCATGTTTACCTATCCTAACCACTCATTTTTCCCCTAAAAATCCCCTTTTTCTCCCTCATTAAACCTTATTTCCCATAAAAACCCCTTTAAACCTAATAAAAACTTTTTATTTGGTTTAATTTCCTCTTTTTATACCTATCGGAACCATTAAAAGGCCCAAAAACCCACTTTTAAGGCCTAACTCTGACCCTTTTATAAAATAAGGCCTTAAGCCCTTGAGGGCTTAGATCCTCCACCCCCTTTGCTCATATGACCAAGAGCCTGAGACCCTCCACTAAAGCCTCTGCCCCTTTTTTATTCTAAACCCCGGTCCTATCCTATCCCCCAAAGGGTTGCATTTCCTCCATTTATTTAAGCTCCCTTCACTTCTTATTTTACCCCCGTCATTGTTCTCCCCCCGAGTCAAATCACAACCATTGATCTTCAAGATCCAAAGACCATCGCTCACTGCCACCTGTCCTCAACCATCCCCTTCCGCCGAGCACTTTGTCCCATCGTGCTCCCTTTCCACCATAGATTTGGCTCCCCTAGATCTGACGACCTACGATCGTTTTTGCACAGATTTTGCCGAAACCGTTTAACCACCCATTTCAACGCGAAATGGACGGTTTTGCTTATACATGTGTCATCCATTCAGCCATATCACGTTCACTACAACCAATACCATTAACCACCCTAATCGCACGCAAAAACCACTTCGATATTTCGCAATACCACCTTTCATTTTTTCGCGCCATTATTCAAATATTTCCCTGGTTTTCCATTTTGCCATGGAAATCCCTCCCTCTCCACACTGTTCCTCCTCTGCAAATGCTCCATAACCATTCCCCAAGCCTCTAAAGAAGTTATATCCCAAACGCAGGTTTCAACTAATTATTTTTTGTTGAGTTGCAGGTTTTAATGGCGAACAAATGAGCGAGCCCTCCCACAGCAAGTTTAAAGTTATAGATGGCCCAGGATGACGATCCTAGGTTCCAAGATGCCGAATGGGAGATTCAGGGTTTTTTTTAATATTTTACCAATGGCTCATGAACATTGGTTGATTCATAAAACCCTCCAGCGTGGAAAAAGCCACCTGCTCACAGAAACATCAAAAGAAAGCGAAGGTTAAAAGTTAAAGTCAAAAGCAAGAAGATCAAGGACTTAACCTGTGAATATTAAAGATAAGCACGCAGTGTAAAGACAGATTAATTAAAGATAAAACAGTCAGCAGAAAGTGACAAAACATAAGATGATTAAAGAAAGCCTAAAACCAAATCAAAGGCCTAATCAGAATTCAAAAGGATGTAATCAGACAGATCAGCAAAAAGGAGGCTTCGAATGATAAATCACTGAAGCCATTACTCTTCCAAAGGACCAAAATGCCACTTGCTAGCCTAATTTTCCTTAAAAAGACACATAAAGTTATTACAGTCAGAGATATTTGTAAAAGACAACTCAAAAGTTATTACAAGCCTACCTAAAAAGCGTAAATGTCAACAAAAGCAACCAAGTAGTTCAAAAAGTTAATACAAACGTAGAGTTAGACTTAAATATATTTTTTCCTTGGGCCTTATGTTGTAGCTCCTAGAGACAACCTTGAGTTGTATAAAGGCCAGTGCCTAGGATATCTTAACTGCAAGGAGCATATGACTCAACTAATTGGAGTTGACCAGGTTAGGCTCTCATGCTATAATCACTTGGATGAATGGTTTTAATAAGGGTGGAACCAAGACCCCAAAGTTAAACACAACAACTATGAAAACTGCAGAAATTGAGTATAAAATTCAATATGTAAATGCATCTGACAGCTTTAAGACAAAATGCTGTAGAGGGGGTCGACTTCTAAAATGACACACATATATCAATTAATATGTGGGCGATGATTGTGGCAGAGGATGTAGTAGGATATTAACCATAATCAGGCTTATTCAAAGACAAAAATCCATATATACTAGGCCTATGCAAAGATAAGAATCCATATATGTGGACAATTTCAAGGACAAGGATCCATTGTAGTTAATATCAGAGGAACGGTGGAAGAGTTGAAAAATGAAACAAAATATCCTGGCTGGGCTATATTTAAAGCGCTATATATGAGTAAACATGAGTATTTGTAATGATAAATTCACATCTAAACATGGGAGCACTCACATTCCAGATTATAGATATAAGAAATGTGGAGATATGCAAAATGAACATTTGTATTTAAAAACATAGAGAAGAGATACAAACTCTGAATCACCCAGATCGGAATCCCCAATTCCAACAAAGCTTCTTATTACTGAGTCCCTACGGGATCTTCAACATCAATTATCAAAATTCAGAAAACATACATACCGAATGCTTGAACTAGTGAGTCCTTTGGAAAATATGAAACCCTGTAGATGTCTTTCCTTTCTACTTTTATAACATTTTCATGGGATATACGCGGAAATATCTTTTCCACGTGCCTGTATGCAGTTTCCAGTCTTAATCAAAAAATCAAAATTGATGATGGGGTGGAATGCTTCCAATCATCTTACAAATCGAGCTTATAGCCATTTCTAATGAAAATAACACAATTGTCTAACTAAAAGTAAAAATTGCAAGAGTGAAATATGAAATTCACTCAAATATTGAAAGTAAAAATAAAATAAAACAAGAGGCCACATGGGCCCAATCATGAGTTAACAATTTTGGTGGTGGGACGGATTTGAGGCTATAGCTGGAGAAGGAAGTACTGTGGCTGCAAAGGAGCTGGCTTTCTTACTGGTGGAAGGAGTGGATAGAGAAGCAGAGGCGGTGGTTGATGAACTTGCATGATCATTGCACCTCTACCAAGTGTCGGTTGCAGGATCAGGTATCGTAGTTAAAGCGTCAACCCGAATATGCACTTCTGTCAGTTCGGCATAATTCGCCTGAGTGGGAAACAGTTGTTTCACTTGATGGAGGAGAGAGAATTATTTACCGAGTGCTGCAATTATGGTTTCGGCCTTAAGCCGAGTGGTCTTCTCAGATGGTATATCAGTCCGATTCATTAATTATATCAGTTGGCACTCGTATACTAATAATGGTTGAAGAACAACATTTGAAGTCTCCCAGCATGATGTGTTGTGTAACCAACTCCAAAAAGAGAAGGAAAGAGATATGAACGCCTTAGAAATAAGCCACTTCGAGGGGGCAACCTCCAATACACTTCATAAATGAACAATTCTTGGATGATACAATTTACAAAACCTCCTTTCTATATATAGGAGTCCATGTGGGCATAATGTAATCCTAGTGGGCCACAATGTAATCCTAGCCGACCTAACAATAATAATTTAAGGGCACAATAATAACAATATGGGGGTTACAGGGGTACAATAATAACAATAATGGGAGCTACACTAACATAATAAGGGGCTACACTATTAATATAGGGACTTAACATGCCCCTCTCCTTCAAACAAGTGTTGTCCTCAACGCTTGATTATTTCTTGATGCTTCTGTATAAAATTCTCATCCTCCCATGTGAAATATTCTACAGAAAAGTTCTTCCACTTGCTGAGATACTCTGAAATTGATCGTACTTGTCGAGTTCTTGTTTCTATGACTGCTTCATAACTTCTTTTGATGTGATGTTGATCTTCTTGTTGTTTCATTAGATTCTGCACCAAAGTTGGGTTATCCTTTGAGAGTTGGAGAACTTGTTGTTGATGCTCGTTGTGATATTCCACTAATTTATCATCCATATTAGCTATTATTTGATCCTTCAAACCATCCAAATTATCCTCCATTTCTGCTTTTAAGCCATCTATTTCATCTTCGGTTGCTCTTCGTAAGATCGAAATTTGTTGCACTTGGTACCGTAATTTTGATATCTCATATTGCAATTCTTCCTCCTCATGCGTCATAGTATAGCTTTCTGAGGGCTTAATGGGTATGGAATTATTTTTTGGAGGCATAATAGAACCCATTACTAACAAAAATTCTTCAATATGCCCTTGGAATCAATTCGACTTGATTCTTCAAACAAGACTTATGCAATCAATACAAACCTTTTTCTTGCTTCTAAGGAGCTTGATATTGAAATTAAATTATCTCTGTAATTGAAAATCTTCAATATCTAAAATTAAGCCCTGTAGTAGCCCTCTAAAGCTTCTTTCAAATGCCACAGGTCTGATCTAATTTGGATTCCTCAAGACAAAGTTTTGTCCAATCTCCCACAATGACCTAATTATGGACTGGTTCAGTAGAGCGAATTTGTACGACTGCCACGTGTCACTGTTTCGTCCTTTGTATTTGAAATTGATATCCAAGAAAATTCAGTCTGTGTACTTGCGACCACTTTTGATGGCACTCCAATCCAATCTCCAGAGAGAGATTTATTGAAATTTTCCCACGATCACCTCTTTGAGATGCAATTCTGGAGCCTGAAAAAGCACTACCTTCCACAGATCATATCTCCGAAAATATTGCGAACCAAGCTCTGAAATTTTTTGACGCATTTCCTCAGGATTTCAGCTTCGCACCATACGAATTTCAGATTCTGAACCTTCGTAGAAAATTTTTTATAGCGAAAATGCCACGATGACCTGTTTAGGAGCTTGAAAAAATACCTAACTTCCACAGATGATATCTCCGCAAATATTGCGAACCAAGATCTGAAATTTTTAGACAATCTTCCTCAGGATTTCAGCTTCGCACCCTAAAAATTTCAGCTTCTGAAACTTCGTAGAAAAAAAATTATAGCGAAAATGCCACGATGACCTGTTTGGAGCAGCGAAACCCTAGAATCCCAAGCCTCTGATACCAAATGTTGTGTAACCAGCTCCAAAAAGAGAAGAAAAGAGATATCAACGCCTTAGAAATGAGCCACTTTGAAGGGGAAACCTCCAATACATTACATAAATGAACAATTCTTGGATGATACAATTTACAAAACCTCCTTTCTATATATAGGAGTCCATGGGGCCATAATGTAGTCCTAGTGGGCCACAATGTAATCCTAGCCGACCTAACAATAATAATTTAAGGGCACAATAATAACAATATGGGGGTTACAGGGGTACAATAATAACAATAAGGGGGGCTACACTAACATAATAAGGGGCTACACTATTAATATAGGGACTTAACATGATGGGAGGCTGGCGAGTGTCAGTTCGGTCCATTCTGCTTCAAACTGTCCCAAGCTTGTCACCATCCTTTCCAAACTACCCAGTGCAAGGTTGCGCGCAGCTTCCTTTTCCATCACCCTCTGACATTCTGCTACCTCCTTGAACCTGTCCTTGATTCCTCGTTTGGCCAATTCTTCTGAACTCAAATCATTTAGGAGGGCAATATACCTTTTAGCGCTTTCAACCTTAGTTGAAGCGTCTGTATACCCTTCATGTAGAGTTCTTCGAAATTGACGTACTGCGGGCTTCTTTTCTTCAATGAGGGTCAGGAAAGCCCAATGCTTCTTTACCTCTATGATGATGTCTGTCCAAATTAAGCGTTGAGCGTCCAAAAAGGTGATATTTCCTTTCATCTGACTGGTAAGGTCCCAGATAGTATTTTCCTACTATAGCTTCTCTTATTTCCCCTCTTCTATTTCCTTCTGCAGAGCCACTACCTTTTTGGAATTCTCCTTGAGGTGGGCCTCGAGCTCATGAATCTTCTGTCGTGCTATCTGAACCTACTTCTCTGCCACTTGAAGTTTGGCCAGTGCTGTGGTCAGCCGCTTCGAGATTGAGTTGGATCCTTCAGGAGGTGGTGTGGAGCATACATGTGCATCCCAGTTTTTCTGCAGCTCTTCCATCTTCCACTGGAGGGCAGTCATCTCACCAGAAATTTTAACCCTCTCTTCTTTCTCCTTGGCAAGGGAGTCTAATAGATTAGCCTTTTCCTTTTCTATCTGGGCTAAGTCGACAGTTTGTACATGCTGAAAGCCAGGAATATTCAGCTTATGTTTCAGACCTGCAACCTGTTTATGTAGCTTCAAGATGACATGGCCCTGAGGATCTACTTTATCGTTCCCTTTGCCCTTAACGATAGCTTGAAGGCTGTGCAGGTCATTTGAGAGTGCCCGAGCATTAGTCTTCTCCATTCTAAGGTTTTCGACCACTTGGTTGTACTTGGTTTGTAGCTTCCTTAGAGTTAGGGAGAGCTTCACAACCTCATCGTTTAGCATATCACCAAAACACTAGAACAGATTACACTTATCAATTGGTGGAACTTGTGACATGTTTACTACCACCTCAAAAGCTCTGTAGTTGGTGGTCCCAGCCTCTGGATCTAGTACCGCTTCAGTCATGGCCATTACTAATTGTTCTTTATCCATATCAATCTCGGTAGAAAACCAAGTATGATATTTGTCTACATATCCCTCTAATTTTGATTAGTGCTTTTCCCTGATAGCTCTGTTCTTCCCCTTCATTTCATTTTCTGCCTTAGACCTGTTTACAGAAATGGCTTGTGAAACTTCTGAGAAATCAAAAGATGATGGACCATCATGTTTTACCATAAAACTTTATTTTCCCTTGTCCGACTCACCGTACAGTGCTACTTTTTCCAGTGACTGCTCCTCCCCGACACTTTCTTCATCATTTGTTCTCTTCCTTTTAGAAGGAGGAGAACATTCTCCTGAGGCTCCAGCTTCTTCCACTTGTTTCTTACCTACTTCTTGTGTCGAAGCAGTGTCTCCTTTTTCCCTTGTCGTAGATGAATCGGTCTCCATATTTTAAAGCAAAGGCCAGGTATCAAGATTAGCTCTCCACTCGATGAAGGGTCTAGTTTCATGAGCATAAGCAGTTGATTTTATCTTCCTCCTTTTATTTGAGATTATGCCTTTCAGATCATAGGGCCAAGCTTTCCATTGCCTTAAATCCATACCCTTGAGAAGGTTTTCCACTATGGGGAGGGCATGCCTTGAGTTAACAATGAAGGGGCTAATGGTTGTAGGAATTTTAAGGATGAACCCCTTTTTCACAGGGAGGAAGTGGAGCTGGTCAGCCATCAAGGTCTGTTGGAGGTACTCTAAGGCGTAAATCCGCATGGCGGGAAAAACTGGCAATCTATAAGGGGAAACTTCTGCACCGTAAACCCTGATCTCAGTGTAGTCATCAAATAGGTACCAATCTCCTGTGATTTCTTCCTCACTGTACTGTAGCCAGTTCCTCTGTTCAGGAAAAATCTTGGGCGGAGGGTTGTCATGAATAATTGTATAGGCTATTGTCATGAATTTATTCAAAAAATTTGAATAACTCACCCCATTAGCTAGCTGATGCACTGCGGGGTTCCAATCAAAGACGTTTTTAGGTTGAGAAGTTATTCTAGAAAACTTTCCTAGACCCAAACCCTCGAACTTATCAGCCTGCTAGAACAGGAAGAGGTAAAACACCATGGAACAGAAACGGAAATGGCTAGTGGTTGGGAGGTCTAGAAACTGGTTTTGGATGACGGAGGCCAAGAAACCAGGTATATCCAAAAAAACCCTTGATTGTGACATTAACCATAAAAGGGCTACACATTCCTTCGTGACACGCTCTGCTCCTTCTATACCTAGCAACCCCACAATGAGAGCAATTGCTGGCTGAAGGTCTTCCTTGAATGTATTTAGAGGGACCGGGTCTGAAGATGGGAAAGATGTAAGGTGAGAGTCAAAAATAGCAGCGATGAAATCACTCTACAGACTCTAGGGTAGCCTAGAAAACTGACAGGATAAAGACATTTCAGTGAAGCTAATATATTTAGAACTGGGAGGATAACAGAGAGCTTTCCTGATGATCTCGGGAGATATACTAAATATCTTGTTTCCTTCAGTTGATAGGAACATGTCTCGGCACTCATCATATGCTTCCCTAAGCCAGCATATCAATTCCACGACTGGGTATAAGGGCGGAGTAATTTGGTGGTATAACCCTAACAAAACAACTCTGAACCTATCCTTGTTTTCTATATGCTTCCTAAATAGGTCAAGTTTGACGCTACTGATAAAGAAAGGGTATTGTGGGTCTTGAATGTGGACTTGCAAGTCTATGAATGGCTCAGGTCTAAGAGCAGCCCTAGACTCGCGAACCTGAGGGGTTTCGGGTTCAGACTTCTTAACCTTGACTTTACCCATGACCATTATGAAAATGAAAAGTGGAAGGAAACCAGATAGTGAAAAGGGGATGGAATACCTACGCAGTAAGGAAAATGCTCGGGGAAAACGACGCAGGGAAGTTGAAAGTGACTTAGTATACCTGGTACTGGGCGCTCGAGCTTTAGCTATACAATATCCGTAAAAGAAATTATTTTACCACAGTGACTCACAGAGCAGGGTTATACAGCTTCAAATTTCCCGAAAAATGAGACTAGGATGACACTTGTAGGGCTGACATCATAAGGACGTTGACACTAAGATGCATGGAATCTGGTTATTCGCTATCAGAGTTTGGTTAGGTGTATACCACATGTCAGGTTAAATACCAGTACTATTCATGTACCAGGTGTCCTAGGACTTACCTTACCGTTACATTCACAGCGCTAGGTGTCTCCGTGGTTGGGCCTGCCAACCATTCTGGTGGGAAAAACTATATCGGGTCCCACTGTATGATATTTCATCACCATTTCGGGGGGTTGAGCTTCTTCCTTCCCCCTGTCATCCTTGATCCCCTCGAAACTCTTCATGCACCTTCCTTCCTTTGACTACTCGGTGCATGGGCGGGTCCCGCCCTGTCCAGCTGTCTTGCGCCTTTATCCTTCTTTGTTTCGTGTAAATATTACCGCCAGGCTACAATATATATATGATTCCTTCTCCCCTTTTTTATATGGATTTTCATTCATATTAACCAATTCGCTCTTTTAAGTATCTCTCCCTTTTATGCTTTCAGGTGATCCCCTTTTATAAGTTTCTTAGGGCTAAGGTGGTGAATGATATACAACACCTTGCATGGCCCCAAAGGTCAAAAACATTTACTCTGTCATTTATGAACAAATAGAAACCATTTCCTTCACTCCACCTCCTCATTTTTTCTATTAATATTGTATGAGGAGTTCATTGTTGTTGTTGGTTGGATTGTTATTGAGCTATAAGATAGTAGCTGAAGTTGTTGAAGTGTTGTTGAGTAGTTGAAGAACACTAAGCTGAGAAGAGAAGTTTTGAGCTATAAAGACCTGTTGGACTTGAAGTATGTAACTGGTTTGAACATCAATAATACAAGCTGATTCATGGGATCCTGGTCTATGTTAATGGTGATGTTATTCCTCACTGTTTTTTTCTTTCCTTATGTTTCACATGCTGTCCATTTTCTCTGATAAAGAACAAAAAATTTAGAGTAGGATTTACTGAAAAGTACCCTACTTCTGCCTAAAAGCTTTATCTTTATGTTTTCTTCTACTAAGGTATGTTTAGAGGATTCTTAATTTCCCTCTAGGTTTATCCAGTTTTTTATTTCAGGAATGAGTCAATAGAGTATAACCAGTGAAGAAATGTTGGTGAGCCCATGTCTTTTTGTGTACAACTTGAGGTATTGTTTTTTAATGTTCTTTTCAAAGTTTTCTAAGTAGATTTAATCCAGGGAATTCTATGGTTTTCCCTATCCTCTGGCTAGTCTTTAACAGTTTCTTTGAAAGATCCCTTGAGAGTATGCCAAAATCAGGCTAGAATTCAAAGTTTCTATCTGATCTAAGGCTTTTCTCCTTGTTCTCTTTTATGTTTTCTCCCTTCTGAAAGCAGTCTTAGCATTACTGGATTGTTTTGTGAAAATTGTGCTTTAATAAAATTTTGTCCAAAGAATTCTATGGTTTTCCCTGTCCTTTGGCTTGCTTCAAACAGTTACTTTGAAAGGCTTTTCTTGTTTAGTAGAGTTGATAGATTCTTAATTGGTTTTTAGCTATTCTTCTTTCACAACAGTTTAATGTTTCATATCACAATTCAATCTAAAATATCCTTTGATATAGATTAATTTCCCTATGGAAACCCTTGAAGAATTTTTGTACAATTAAATCCTTTTATGAATCCATAGCCCAATGGGTTGATACCGTTTCTTGACCTATCCTTTCAGCTGAAGCATTCTTCAATCTACTCTCACGTTCATCCTTCAGCTAACCTCTTCAGTTAATGATATCCATCCCAACCAAACAAACAAAAAAGTTCTCTAAGCTTCATAACTAGCCTAATATCGTAAACCAAGCATAAAGATATATCCTTTGAAAACACTTGAATAGAGAGATCCATCTCTGAATCTAGGAAGGCTAGGTCCTCAGATTCCAAAGTGGTTCTGATGTGGCCCCCTACAGTGTTTATTCTTGCTAATCTTGTAAATCACAGGGATCAAGAAATTTTCACCATGTCGGATTTAGTACCTCACGTTGGTGGTAGCCCTGGCCCTAATGCTGGGAATACTACTAGTGGGCCCGCAACAGGAACTATCCCGACTGCTCCCTTGCTCCCCTATATGGCAAGCCTCAGTCTTCTTGATTTTAACCAGTTGATCAATGACCCTATACACCATGATGGTGGTTGGCCTGCTATTCCAACCAAGCTCCCTTCTGACATCCCCAAGTTTGTGTAATATTCCAAAATTAGCTTGCAGCTAATTGGAATATTGATTTTTGTTTTTTATCACTTGGGAGTTGAATAAATGGGTAAGGAGGTCGATGCATATTAAAAATATGAATAAAATCCCTCATATTTTGAAAAGGGATCAACATAGGAGCTAGATTTCACACCCTCATGTGTGAACAGGGACATTTACATGTGGACAAGGTCAAGTTTGACCAAGTCAACAACGCTGGGATAGGAGGTGGAGATCATCTTGTGAGACAACACAAAGATAGTGGGAGGAAGATTCCTTGGTGAAGGAAACCCTAATGTGTGGGACCCAAGCCAAGAAGGCTCAACATTGTTTAAAAGGAGGGCAAGGCATCCATATGAGGACATGATTTGATTATTGATTTTCTGGTCTGCATGACTACTTTGCTTTCTCCAACTGTTTAGTTGAGATTGTTGTGTTGCTTAGCACAGGGAATTCCTTTTTATGAATTCCTTCTCCTTTCTTGAGAGGCCTCTTGAGGGAGCTTGTACTATATTTCTCCACATCTAGGCTTGAGGCCAAGCATCCTCCTTCAGCTACAACGTTATTTCTGTAGCAGTATAACGTTGTGTTGCAGGGTGTTGCAGTGGGGATCCACTACACCACTTCCACAACTTATTTTTCAGAGGAGGAAGCTTTCCTTCATTTGGGAGATCTGTGAGGAATCCCTTGGAGTATATTTAATATCTTGGCACTTTTCCAGCACAGTTTCTATCTCCTACAGCACAGTCCATCTCCTTGACTGCGTTATTTCATATTTGGATGTATGGATCTACTCCTTTGTACTTATGCTTTCAAGAAACCCTTGTCGGGTTATCTCAATAAAGTATTGAAGAGGCTAGATCTCTGTTTTATCAGAATATTTCTTAATAAAACTCAATATATATGTTTTTCTATCTTAATTTTGCAGAAACCCTCATTATATCACGCAGTCATTTTCTTCAAAAATTATGCATGGTGTAAGTCATGGGGTTTGGGTGTTTTTAAACCATTTTGAGGCCAGGAGATATGTTGAACTTAGCAAAAGGGATTTATTTCTGATCACCTTTGTATTTAAGGGCCATAATACATATTCTAAGAGATCCAAGTGTTATTTCTCCCTATTATAGCGTAATTTTTTGGAAATAACATTCGTATGGTCAATATTGCTGAATTTTCCATTTTAGGATATTACAGTGGTATCAGAGCATAATCTTGGCTCAGCCTGTGGAATATCAACCAATATTCTATCAAGAAGACAAGAAGAAGAAAAGATGAATAGAAAATACAATAAGGAGACTCCATTATTTGGAGGAAAGAAGGAAGAGAATCTCTCCAATCTTCTTTCTCAAACTTTGCAGAGCATTCATGGAGATCTCAAGAAGATGAGAAGGGAGATGTGCATAGAATCTCCAAGAAATTTTGAATCTGAAGCAAACTCTAGATTTTCATATGAGGAGTGTGAGCATGCAAACACATACTATGATGCATAGTGCAGTCACATGCCCAGTTTTTCCATGAGAGAAAGGGAAGAAGAAGGAATGACTAGGAGGGAAACTCTTAGAGATTTTCTGCAAGAGTATGAATCTCAAACTGAGAAGTTTAGAGATCATATCACTTTCCCAAAGTTTTGCAAGATCAAGGTGAAGAGAAGCAAGCATCATAATATGGGTAGATTTATTCTATCTACTTTTGATGGTTCACCTACATGTTCAGCTAGAGCTTGGGTGGAGGAGCTAGACTTCTGTTTGCAGCAACACCAAATTTCTAAAGATGAAGCCATCAAAGTTGCAGCACTGCATTTTGGAGGTAAGGCCTATGCATGGTGGATATTTGAGTCTTTTTATTTAAAGAATGAAAATACTTCTTCTTATGCAAGGTTCACTAAGACACTAGTGGAAATATTTGATGGAAAACTTTCTGAAACACATGTGGAGGAGCTAAACAAATCTAAACAAACAAAAACCTTGCATGTGATGGAGGAAACTATAAACTCAAAACCACTTCAGAAAACCCTTGAGGAAGCTGATATCTTGTATCATACCTTGCTAGATGCAAGACATCTACCTTATATTCTTGAACAAGGGGGTATGGAGATCCCTTTTTCAAAATAGGATCAAATTCTTGGGAGCTCGCCCATGCATGTTGATGAGGATGAGGGCAACAACACTGTCATATCTAGAGTTTATCCAGCACCTCATGCAGAGGTATAGGGGGATCTTTCTCCAACAAAAGGGATTATTCTATCATTGCAAGAAATTCCCTAGGATCTCATATGTAGAGATCAAGGCACAACTCATGATCTACATGTGCCATTGATGATAAGGTGTGAAACTATTGAGATAAAAGGAGGAGATAGAGAGGATGGCTAGCATCATGTGATGAGTAGCACACTCCCTTATATATTTTAGGAGGTTTATACACCTAATATGGAGACTAGATTGCGTAGTGAGGGCAAGGACAAGGTTGTCCATTCACATATGCAGTCTACTCTTGATGTTGATGTCTCATTGCATGGAGGCATTTCACTAGGGAGACCACCAGATCAGCAGATGATGAGGGATGCTTTACATTTGGAGGCACCACTCATTGATTTCAGAGGAGTGGAGACCTTGGGAGAGTTTGGTACAACGCTGAGAGTCTTGGGTAGACTCAAGGAGGAGAGAGGCATTCTCTCAACATCATCATTACCCACTCTCATTTCAAATTCTGCGTTGTGGCAGGAGAGACATGGGAAGGATAGCAACCTTCCAACTTGCATCTTTGGCATGGGAGATGTCAAAGAAGAGGGAAACCATATGACAAATGTTCTTCATGATAGATCATCAGCGTTGTCACTATGGAGGATAGATCCATATTGGAATTCCCAGCTATTGGTGGAATATTCCAAGGATCTTTTCACTTGTATGATATTGGATGACCAGCTGCATGATGGGGGCTATTCAGTTAGAGATGGGGTCATCTACTATCATGGTAGGATCTTCTTATCTAGATCTTCCAAGCTCAAGGAGAAGTTACTACAAACAGCTCATGAGGATTTCCTTTTCAGCCACATTTATTCTATGAGAGCATACCACCATCATGGAGGGGTATTTTTAGGAAGGCTTTAAGGAGGAGATATATCAGCACATGAGGAGATGCAAGGATCATGTAGAGATGGAGGAGATACATGACTCTTTGGAAGATTTAACACAACCACCTCTTTTCTCTTTGAGGATGAGAGGAGACTCATCTATGAGCCACTCCATTTTCATGGGTAAGACATATGGTAAGGGTATTGCTTTTTTGCATAATGACTTTTATAATGTATATATGCATCCCTTAACCATATATGTGACTTTTCTCAAAAGGGGAGCATTCGTTCTTCTACACTTCATGGTCTACTGATCCAGTGCAAAATCGGTGGCCTCCCACCTGTTCATTGGACCCGCAACATCAATTCTGATTTTCAGCTTCGGCCACGACTAGACATTTATAGCAGGTTTTCGGGTCCTGCACACCCGGAGCCGTTTTGGGGCATTAATAATCCAGGTGGATATTGATGGCCACCCATCAAGTCCATTTGAACCCCCACCATCGGTTATTTTAGTTTGTAAGTTTCGGCACAACTTACTATTTTTAGCAGTTTTTCGGGTCTTAAACTTCCGGAGCCGTTTTGAGGCCCTAAACGACGTTTTTGGGGAAAAAAGAGAGCAACATGGGTCCATGGACCGATGTTTTTTGTTCAAAAATTTTACTCCTCGGATAGATCTTTCTAACGAGCTATTGAGTGCGTCAAACGGAGATCGGATGCCAAAGTTACGACCCCGGGAAGTTGAACCACCATTTTACCCAAACGGGACCCACATTTTTGGCGCTTCATCTCCTACGGTTAGGGTTTTGGACGTTTCGGATTCTACATTTTTTCTCAACAATAGATAGGCCCTCGAGCCTCATTGTGAGTCAGTTATTCGAGCTGTGGCAAGCACATCTCTTCTCCAACCTCAATAGCTACCCGGTGCCCTAGATCATGCCGAATGCATTACGTACGTAAAAATTTAGTTCTTTGATATTAATGAAATGAAGTGTTATTTCACGCATCACTTGTATTTATGGTATGTGTTTTATTCGTTGCGTTCTTTGCATAAAATCCGGATCGGTGGTATCGGAGTGGTACGCTCTTTCATTTCTCTTCATGTCCCCAACACGGCCAGGGTATAAGGAGTTCAACCTCGCAACCCCGAGGACCCCCCATGGCGGAAGGAAAGAAAGACGAGGGAGCAGGAGATCCTATCAAAATCTTGCTCGAGGATGCCCTCGAGAAACAGAGGAACGTGATGATGGACAATTTTTTTTTTCAGATCCTTCAATGGCTACCCACCGGTGGCACATCTAAATCCAACACCAAGTTCAGCAAAATTTCCCCCCCCATGGAGGAACTTAACGCAATGGATACCATTGCTTCCTAAGGAGGGAGGAATGATCCAGGTGGATATCGGTGGCCTCCCACCTATTCCATTTGGACCCGCAACATCAATTCTTTCAGTTTTTCAGCTTCAGCACAGCTTACTATTTATAGCAGGTTTTCGGGTCCTGCACAACCGAAGCCGTTTTGGGGCATTAATAATCCAGGTGGATATTGGTGGCCACCCATCGAGTCCATTGGAACCCCCATCATCAGTTATTTCAGTTTGTAAGTTTCGGCACAACTTACTATTTTTAGCAGTTTTTCGGGTCTTAAACTTCCGAAGCCGTTTTGAGGCCCTAAACGACATTTTTTGGGAAAACAGAGAGCAACATGGGTCCATGGACCGATGTTGCTTGTTCAAAAATTGAAGTCCTCGGATAGATCTTTCTAACGAACTATTGAGCGCGTCAAACGGAGATCGGATGCCAAAGTTACGCCCCTGGGAAGTTGAACCACCAATTTACCCAAACGGGACCCACAGTTTTGGCGCTTCATCTCCTACGGTTAGGATTTTGGACGTTTCGGATTCTACATTGTTTCTCAACAATAAATAGGCCCTCGAGCCTCATTGTAAGACAGTTGAGGGGGCTGGGAGCCGATACATCTCTTCTCAGAGATAAGCGCTACCAGTACCCTAGCTCATCTATTTCCATTACATGCTGTAAGCAAATTTTAGTTTCTTTGATATTAATGAAATGAAGTGTTATTTCCACTTTGCATCTCTGTATTTATGGTTATGTGTTTATTCCTATTGCGTTTCTGTAAATTTGGGATCCCATCTACTTGAGGCCATAAGTAGTATTTGTGGTGGCCACTCCCTAGGAGGACTTGGGGAGATTGTATCTTTTGCAGAGCATGCTCATTTGGCACCATGCACCATACACTTTATCCAAACTTGTGAGGAGACTGGGGCAGCAAGCAAGTGGTTGAAGAGCCAAACAATTTGTCATTTTTTGTTGCAGTTGAGAGTCAAACTGGTTTGGTTGAATTTGAGGGACCATTGTCCTTCTCCCTTGCTACATATGGCAGCAAATATGATTATCATATTGGTTCCCTATGTTTTTTTTGTTCTTATTTTTATTGGGATCATAATTGGGGGAGAGACACATTGGTTGGATGTGTCCTTTGGGGAAAAGGATTCCCACACTTTTTGCATTACATGTTCTAATGGGAGAATGGGAGGTGATATGGCCACCACAACAACACACTTGTTTCTTTATGGGGTGGGCCATGAGATTTATTGGAGCACTTGGGCTATGACTCTCACAAATCATTGGGAGAAACGTTTCTATGAGTTGCCATGTCATGTTGTGCAATAGAAGTTAGGAAAATTGTGCTGTGACCACTTGGGAAACTGTTGGTACCTTTAATATATACATGGAAACTTCAGTATTCCCCTCACTTGGATGCCATATGATGGTTATTTCCTATTCATCAAATATGGGATGGTTTGGGCCAGCACGATTCACAAAATTGTAGGGAAGATCTTTGGAGATCTAGTTTCCTTCTTGCCACTTGGAGGCAACATCATTGCAGCCCAAGATCTACAAATACTCTACAGTTATCATGAGTGGAGAGGAGGACAACGTGGGGTAGGCTACTTTGTCTACCATGATCAGATTTTTAGCCCACCTGCTTTTCATGAGCCAAAGGTGGAGGAGGATTTTCAGGAGTTGCCATGTTGGGAGGTAACTCATTTTGTATGGATGATTTCTTGGGGATGGAGGATCCACATGGGAATGATAGTTCCCAATACATTTCAGATCCCATACCTCAAAGAAACCTCTAGACAACACCTTATTGCCTCCTTGAGTACTCTACTTGTTCATGATGATAGCTATTTAGCTAGCTTGCATGCTTGGGAGGGGCAATATGGAGATTTATTGGTGAGACAACATCTGATTCCTTGGAGGAGCTTATTGTATGTGGATGCTACAGTAGGAGGAGGGGAGACTTCTCAATTCTATCCTTGCAGTTGCTTGAGGACAAACAACATTTGGGAGGGGAGGACTGTAATATTCCAAAATTAGCTTGCAGCTAATTGGAATATTGATTTTTGTTTTTTATCACCTAGAAGTTGAATAAATGGGTAAGGAGGCCCATGCATATTAAAAATATGAATAAAATCCCTCATAGTGTGGAAATGGATCAACATAGGAGTTGGATTTCACACCCTCATGTGTGAACAGGGAAATTTTCATGTGGACAAGGTCAAGTTTGACAAAGTCAACAATGTTGGGATAGGAGGTGGAGATCATCTTGTGAGACATCGTAGAGATAGTGGGAAGAATATTCCTTGGTGAAGGAAACCATAATGTGTGGGACCCAAGGCAAGAAGGCTCAAAAATTTTTAAAAGGAGGGAAAGGCATCCATATGAGGATATGATTTGATCATTGATTTTCTGGTCTACATGACTACTTTGCTTTCTCCAACTATTTAGTTGAGATTGTTGTGCTGCTTAGCACAAGGCATTCCTGTTTAGGAATTCCTTCTCCTTTCTTGAGAGGCATCTTAATGGATCTTGTACTGTATTTCTCCACATCCAGGCTTGAGGCCAAGTATTCTCCTTCAACTACATCGTTATTTCTGTAGCAGTATAACGTTGTGTTGCAGGGTGTTGCAGTGGGGATCCACAACACCACTTCCACAACTTATTTTTTAGAGGAGGAAGCTTTCCTTCATTTGGGAGATCAATGATGAAGCCCTTGGAGAAGATTTAATATCTTTTCACTTGGCCAACATAGTTTCTATCTCCTACAATGCAGTCCCTCTCCTTGACTGCGTTATTTTCAGTGAGTATTTGCAGTGAGGATTTGCAGATTGTTTAGAGCGTGGGATCTTTAGTGTTAGGATTAGCCTTTCACTTGGAAGATCCATTGGAGGAGGTATATTGAGCTTATGCATCATCTTTAGCCATCTCCATAAAGTTCTTGATTTGCAACTTCTATTCAGTCCTAGGATTGCAACTCCGAAATTTTTGTATTCTGGGTTAAACCCCTTGGTTTTGAGCTAGTTTTCTAAGGAAAGGGTCAATCCTTCTTCTGGAAAGCTACCAAAGGGGATTCTCATCTATTTCTTGTATCATTCAGCTATATATATGTAAATCTGTAGTAAGACTATGTTATTTCATAGTTGTATGTATAGATCTATTCCTTTGTACTTATGCTTTCAAGAAACCCTTCCCGGGTTATCTCAATAAAGTGTTGAAGAGGCTAGATCCCTGTTTTCTCTTCATATTGCTTGATAAAACTCTAGATCTATGGTTTTCTATCTTAATTTTGCATAAACCCTCATTAAATAACGTAGTCATTTGCTTCAGAAATTCTGTATGGTGTAAGTCATGGGGTTTGGGTGTTTTTAAGCCATTTTGAGGCCGGGATATCTGTTCAACTTTGCAAAAGGGATTTTTTTCTGATCCCCTTTTTATTTAAGGGCCATAATACATATTCTAAGGGATCCAAGTGTTATTCCCCCCTATTATAGCGTAATTTTTTTGAAATAATATTTGTATGGTCAATATTGCTGAATTTTCCACTTTGTGATATTACAATTTGAAGGTCTTGCTGGAGAAGATCCTACAAATCATGTTCGATCTTTACACATGTGGTTTTCATCTAACTCCATTACTGATGACTCTGTCTGTCTTCAGTTTTTCTAACGTATGCTTACTGGCGAAGCCTAAGTGGTATGTTGATCAGGCCCCTGCCTGTCATACCACCTTTGTGACTCTTGCCTAGGCTTTTCTTCCTTATTTCTAGCTCCCCTTTCATTATGAAACTGGTACTGAACTTTTGACTTCTTTCCATCAATTGTCTGCGACCCGCCTATCCGATCATGTCCAGGAATGGTAGAGAATAAAGAGCCTATGTCAAGCCCCTACCTTTGAAGACCGTGTCTACATGGACTGGTTCCTTAGATCCCTTTTTCCTTCTATTGACAAAGATGTCACATCGCATTTCCCTCAAACTAAAGAAGCTGCTCTCCAAATTGTGTTAAAGTATGACCTGATCTACTCTCAGTAAGGTTATGTTTATACCATCTTACCTGATATCCCTAGACCCAGTGGTGCCAACACACCAGGGGCATCTCATGCTGCCGACGATATCGTTGGAGCTCTTTCTCATCCATGCGTTCAGCCTCCCTTGGGTTATGGTATCCCTCAGGGAGGAGCCAACACCTCTAGCACTTTCCCCCCTCTCAATAGCATGTATCCAAGATACGGCATGCCTCCTCCCTTTGCCCAACCTATTTACCACAATGTTACCCAACCTCTTTATTATCCGTATCTGCAGCCTGGTGCTCCAGCTCCTCAAGCATTAGCACCCCCGCCTCCCTTTCCTTATCAACTTCCGCAACATCAGCCACTGCCCCCTCAAGGGCAGGTGTATTCACATCAGGGCACGACTAATCCTCCTACTTCCAAAAAGAAGAGGAAAGGCACTCAAAATCCATCTGTCCCCAGTAATCCTAGACCTAACCTAATCCCCAAGGTAATGCACCCCTGCTGCTGCTAGCCGGCAACGGGGCACTCGGCCCAAGCCGGGGGACGAACTGTTGGGACAAATAAGCCCTGTTCTTGTTGTGGTGTTTATGGTAATTACACATAGGTATCTTCATCCCTTTGTCAGTGATCAAAATTCTCTTGTTGAATTGCATATTAGGTGTCTCGCTCGTCAAACTGCATTCCATTAGGAGCATGGACCATCTGGTGGTAGTGGCTTTTATACATTTTTTCCCTCATGTCCTTTACCTGCTGGCCCATTTCTTTTCATTAAGATCATTTGCAGTCACTTTTTGTCTCATAGTTTGCAAAGAGTCATTTTTAAAGGTTTTAGTGTCATTAGGTCTAGGGTTTCATCAAGAAGGTCTTCAGAATGCCCAATAATGGTCAGAAGGCACATGAGGAGTTTGAATAAAGTTTCAGTACTAAAAACTTCATCATCATATGCTTAATAATGTATTTTTCTTCAAAACTCTGTTTTGAAGAAAAATAGAGTATTTCATCTTTTTATGTATAAATTCAATGTAATTTCATGTTCTCTCATTTGTAAGCAATTTCAAAGGCAACCCTGGTAACCTTGTTAAACTTCAGCAACCCTGCAAGGAAAACAAAGAGCAAATCATTCAGTTAATCAGAGGTGAAATCAAGCACATTGCCCAAAACAGAGTTTAAAAAAAAAATGTCAAAGGTAAACATTACAAAGTGGGTTTTTTGAAATGGAAAATTAAAATTCTTTGGTATATAAGTCATCATCATGTTTCAAAGGCTCATTTGTATTCCAAGAAAAGAGAGTGAGCAAAGGAAAGGGCCATGTAGAATGAAGAGAGCAAAACCACAACAGAGTCGTGCAAGTTTGTGGGCGCGGTGCATTGGCTGAGTGGCGCGGCGCATTGGACAAGCGCAATGCATTGGGTTGGCCTGCACAGTGGCAAAAATACACGGGCGCGGCACGTTGGGTTGGTGGCGCGGCACGTAGAGTTGCCACTTGTTTTGAACCACGACTTCATTCAAACTCAAATTTGCTCAACTGCCTTTGGTCCAAAGTAAGTCAAGTAATCCCTCCACTGCCAATGAACGTGAGTCTTATGATTTTTATGAGGATTTAATAAAAAAATTTCAAACCCTACCTCTTTGCTTAAGACATGATCATTTAGGGTTTGTAGTTTGGTTTTTTGTACCTATCACTCCCTCACCTTGTTATTCCCTCATTACTGTTCTAGTTTCATCAAATCATTTCCCTATTCCCCATATCCCTAAAATTCATCTACCCCTATCCCATATTCCCACTATCCCATCCTAACTACGAAATTCACAAACCCCAAATGCTATCCCAAAAAGCCTAGTGACTGCCCCTAAAACTCTTTAATTCCCCAAATTTCAATTGGAAATATTCCCAACAGTCCCCCTACCCTCTCCCTCCATAGTCCCTCACACATTTTCATACATTTGGCAACAAAAACCTAAAGACACCTAAAACTCCTCATACTCATCTAAGACAACACAGACTTTGGCAAACATGGAGACAGATTCCTCTTATGACCGAGACAGTGACTCTACAACTGAATTGCATGCACCAAGGAGACCTCACAAGAGTGGCGGACATGTGAGGGAGGAGCCTACTTCACTTGCTGAGCTGCATGCCTGTCCTCTTGCTATTACATGTTTTCAACAATAGTCTTGTTATTAGTTTTGTGAGATGGTTGCTAGAGTCCACCACCATCATGAGCTGGCCAGATTGTTTGTGCTTCATTAGCATAATGGCCAAGTCACTCTTGCAGGTGTGATATTCACCTTGACACCTGAGTCTATCTCACTAGCAACCGGTATTCCAAATGTTGGAGAAAAATGGAATAAAAGGCAGCAAGTTGACAGGGAACACTATGAGCCATACATCAAACCCGGTTTTTAAGACAACTCAGCAGAGTTTTTCCCTTTCGGTTCCTGAAAGATTCATACGCTCCTTTGATGAAGCTCATAATCAAATATTTCAGTTGTGAGGGCCAGTTTTCTCGCCTCTATGCCTATCATATCAGGTTGCTGATGCATTTTACCAGGGCGAGAATGATGAACCTCCCTTACTTCATGTGCCGAAATATTGAGAAAATGACCACCCTAGTGCAAAAGAAAATTCCTGAGCAGTAGTATAATAGTATCTATCACTTTGCACTCATCAAAATTGTGGTTATGCATCAGCATGGTTTGCAGGATATTTCATGGGAGGATTTCATTTCTCATGAGTTCTTCACATCTCCTCCGGTGCCTCCGGAAGCTTTTTATGAGACAGGTGAGCCTTCACATCTGCAGGAGGGCCATCAGACACAAACCACTAGTGTGCCGGTGTTTGTCACTTATCAAAGGGGCACCAGGAGGTTATTCGCAGTAGCCAAGCGAGTATCATCTCCACCCGGGGTGGAAGGGGTCTCGCCTCTTTCATCAACAGTACAGGTACAGGACAAGGGTAAGAGGCCAATACATGATGAGGGGCCTTCATGAGGGCAGGATACAAACTTTATACTCATTCAGGATGATGATTTGGGCTCACCAAGCTCAAAGCTGAGAGAGATCATTCAGGAGCAGAAGGCGGAAATAAATACTTTGTCCCTCAAACTAGAAAGATCCCAGTGGATAATAAAATACCTTGAGCAGAGAAACAAACAGTTAGAGGATCAGCAAACTATCATGGAGCTACAAAACATATGTGAGAATCAGCAAGCTGCCCAAAGGAGCAAAACCGAGATGACATCACTTGAGCAAGAGATTGAGGCTGATCGTGAAACTTGGCTTGATAGGGTAAATATTCATCTGGAAAAGCTGTTGGAGAAGGCCAACAAGGAAAAGAACATTTTGAGGCACATGGCTAATCATTATTGGGCAAGAAATCATGTTTGCAAGGCACAAATCAAAATTTTGAAGGCTAAGTTGAAGAAGGCCTCAAAGCATCAGAAAAGGCATGATAGAATTTAAATCTTGGCCGAGGCTTCCTTGGATTAGCATAGTACATAATGGAGGACACTCAACCCAAATTTCAAGAAATCTGGGACACTTTTTGCAAATTTTAAAATTTTGACCTAAAAACAGACTTTTCAGCTCTATGCGCCGCGCCACATGGCGCTCGCTTTTGATGGGGGACTCCTCTTGGTGCAAAATTTACATTTTTGGATTTTTAATGGAAAATTATGCATGCCTACCTATGGCCAAGAGATTTTGACAGGTTTTGGGCTTCCAGAAGGGTCAAAAACACCCCAAAAATGACCTTTCTGCCCCTTTTTTGACACACAGGAAGCAATGTTGGGAGAACTTAGTTTTGGAGGGGCATATGGAAGCCAAATTCAAAAATTCCACTTGTGTTGGAAAGTAGACAGGCAGACCTTTCCAACAAGCCCACTTGGAGAAAATTTGGACATCGGGAAGGCCTCCAAAACCAGATCCAAACTAATGCGACGCATAGAGAAATCAGGCACGGCGCATTGGGGATTTTTGCTCATTTTGGACTCAGTAACTCTATTTTTTGCCTAGTTTTTGACATTTTGAATTTCTTAATTCCAAATGTTAAAATCATGAGTAATTGGATGTAATTTGATGGATCTTGATGTAATTTTGTTAAATTTTTACTCATGGAGGTATATTCATCCATCAAAAGGTGAATTGCAATTGAATGAATCAGTTTCCTATCTTATAGAGGCAAGCTGTTCCACTGCCTATTTTCTAGTTCTCAGTTTAGATCTTATTGAAATAGCTCCTAAAATTATGAGCTTGACCCCTAGAGGCTGGGGATGAGTTATTGTTTGTCTATATCTTGTGGTTTTTCAGTCATTAGCATGGTTGGACATTTGGGATTTCTTTGAGCATCATTGTACATCATTTCTGCAGTTTGGCAAAGGAAATAGACCAGGGTTTGTAGCACTCTTTGGGATTCATGTGGTACTTTGCTTTGATAATGTGTTTCTCTCTGTAAACATAAGTCTACTGGTGTTTTATGTGTATCATTTTCCCTCTTAATTTTTGTTAAGTTAAACAAACAAGGATAAAGGTGGAATTCATTAAAATTTGCAGTGCTCTACCTAGGGTTTGTTTAATTTTCTATGTTTTCGACTATTTGAAGAGGATTCCTGAAGGTTCCTTGCCCTCTTCAGCTCCTCACCGGTCTAAGCTATCCATTTCATTCAAAATTGAAGTGTCAACTCAATTGCCTACCTTGCCCCATTCAGATCTCTGCGAGACTGGGCCTCATTCCCCAGACCCAAAATATGCCTTTCCCTTTGATCCAAAAAACACCCTCAAAATCAAATCAAACTCTTTTGCATATATACCTAGCCTAAAATCAGCCTTCATTCAAGTCATCTCAAGCCTCATCGATCATTTTTTGCTGAGATTGACAAGGAGAGAGCCCTCTCCCGATCTGGTAGGGCTAGCTACAAGGTTAAGTGTGGTTTGATGTTACCCTAGATGCTACCTTCCTCAGCTTGAGGTAGATTTAGGCCATAACATAGTGGCGACCATACTGGGGAAACACAATATTGTTTGCTTGTTAGTTTTATTCGTTGTATAAACTATAGACGGAGCCTGAAGTTATGCCAGGTAGCCTTCGAACTACACATTTCTTTGCAAGTGCATAAGTAGATAAATGTTGCTTCATTCAATCTCCGGTCTAGTCTTATAAACGTGACACCTGACTTGAAAATTTCCCCAGTACATTAGAAAATTCTAGACTTTTGGGTGATGAGTTTAGAATCTGATAGGCTGAACAAGTTGATTTTTTCCATTTGATTTTTGGGAAATAATTCAACACACTGGCTTCCAGACGACACACCAGGGAAAATCCAGATCTTGATCCTCCTCCTGTGTATGAAAATCCAAATATTATTTCAAGAATCCTTCGTCGATAAAGTCCTGTGATTCCTGTGTTTAAATCTCATTCATGTCCCGCTGTTTTTGAGTATCTTGAAGACCTTGAGTTTGACGAACAATTTGAGTTGTCATTGTTTGAAACCAAATCTGAAAGTGTTATTGATTTTACTGTCCTAAATCCAGAGTTTGTCAAAGACCTTGAAATTGAAAAGGCTAATAGATCAATTGATAGTTACATCCTGAATCTTCAGACTTCTATTGTGGCTACAAACATTCCCGAATTCATAGAGTCTGCATCGTCAACTCTTGGTTCATCCGCAATTACATCTAGTTCACAAATTCCTACCGAGCCTCCTTTCATTCCCACCATTCCCGTGCAACCTTATATCTCTAATCAACAATCTGCAGTAGTATCACCTCCCTCCACACCACATACACCTCATACATCAGCTGCTCCAACTCCTCCTATATCCCCAAGCTCGGTTGTAAATCCACCTAGAGCAATGGCTGCTTGATTTGCACCCCTTGTGTTGCCTCAAAACTTGGATGACATGCCCACTGATTATCAAAGAAAAATTCCATTGTTTGATGGCAGTCCTCAAAGTTTTACTGCTCAGCAACATGTGGATAGGATGGCAGATTTCTTTGACCTTCATGAGATTGATGCGGAAAATGTGACAATGAGACTGTTTGTACAAACCTTTGGAGGTGAAGTAAGGAAGTGGTTCAGAGCTTTGCCGGCTAGAAGTATTTCTACATTTCCTAATCTTCAGAGACAATTCTTGGATTGATGGGAAGTGAAGAAATACCCTCTTTCGATTCTTTCTGAAGATGACAATATCAAGCGCAACGTTGGTGAGTCTGTTCAAGATTATTGTATTAGATTCAATTCTATTTACAATGCAATTCCTGCTGATATAAAGCCACCTAGGGGGTCGGCTTTAATTAAGTTTCCGGATGGCTTCGATCCTGACATGGCCTATCAGTTAAGAGAAAGAGATCCGGGCAAAAGTCTGACACTTTGGAAGACATAATGACACGGTCAACAGTAGGCCTTTTTGCTTGTCGAAATGGCTAAGAACAAAAGTAGGACACTGAAATTGAAGGCTTCCAATATTTGTATCATGAATAATGCGCTCTATTGGAAAGATCTTGGTGGTGTCTTGCTCAATTGTTTGGTTGAAGAGGAGGCAGAACATGTTATGGAAGACTTTCATAAGGGAGATTGCGAAGGTCATCTTTTGTGGAAGACAACGGCCAACAAAATTTTGAGAGCAGGATATTATTGGCCAACTCTCTTTGTTGATGTGTACAAAACTGTTAAAAGCTGTCATGAATGTCATATTTTTCAAGGAAGGAGAAAATTGCAGCCTTTACCGCTCAAGCCCATTGAAGTAAGTGCTCCATTTCAGCAATGGGGTTTGGATTTCATTGGCAAGATCCACCCTACTTCTTCAGCACAACATAAATGGATCCTTACAGCGATGGCCTATTTTACCAAATGGATTGAGGCAATTCCCACTATGTAGGCCACTGATTCAGTAATCATTTCATTTCTTGAAAACAATATTTTGTCTCGTTTTGGCTGTCCAAACAAGCTGATCACTGATAATGCAGCAACCTTTAAATCTAAAAGAATGATTGACTTTTTTGATAAGTATCAAATTACTTTGGGGCACTCAACCACATATCATCCACAAGGCAATGGATTGGCCGAGTCCTCAAATAAATCCTTGGTCAATATTATTAAAAAGCTGCTGGAAATAAACAAGAAAGGTTGGCACAAGAAACTAGTTAATGCACTTTGGGCAGACAGAGTAAGTCAAAAGAAATCTATAGGTATGTCCCCTTTTGAGCTTGTGTATGGTGTTGACACTGTATTCCCGACCTCTCTCGCAGTTCTAGTGGTTAAACTTCTGCAGGAAGCTGGCAGCGAGGATGATCATTTGCAACGAAGAATCAATCAAATGATCCATTTACAGCAAACTAGAGAGGAGGTTTTTCAGAACACTTTCAGGTTGCAAGAGAGAATCAAGAAGATATATGATCGAAAGGAAAAGGCGGACAAGTTTAAAATAGAGGAAGTGGTGCTAAAATGGGACGCGAAAAATGAAGATAAAGGTAAGCATGGCAAGTTTGAGAATCTTTGGAAAGGACCTTTCAGAATTGCTGCATATCGAGGCCAAAATGCTTTCCTTTTGAAAGAAATGAATGGAGAAGATTTTCCAGGTGGGCCGGTCAATGGTCGGCTACTCAAATGGTACTATTTTTGAAATGCTTTCTGTGTCATATGTATCACTATACATACCGGTTTGTTTAAATTTCATTGCAAGTGTGTGTTGTCATCATTCTTTCAGTTTGGGGCCTAAGGTGAAGGCTATAAAACTTAGGGTTGATTTCAGTTTTGGTTTGGTTTGTTTGAGTCAGGTCTTTTAGTCGATTTCAGTCTTGAAATTGAGTCAGTCTTGAGTCAGATTTCAGTCCTGAAATTGAGTCAAGAGTCCAGTTCTGGTTTGTTGAAGTTATTGACTCCATAGCCCAATGGACGAAGGCACTGCCTACTTTCCCAGAGAGCTGTAGTTCTTGGTACCTCCAAGGAGCTACCATCCCCATTGGAGCCAATGTTAGTGTCAGTATCTTAATCCCTCTGTTAGTGATCAAAATTCTCTTGTTGCATTGCATATTAGGTGTCTCACTCAGTCAGCTGCATTCCATTAGGAGCATGGATCATCTGACAGTATTGGCTTGTTGTAGATTTTTTCCTCATGTCCTTTACCTGCTGGCCCATTTCCATTCATTAAGATCATTTGTAGTCACTTATTGTCTTATAGTTTGCAAGAGTCATTTTTTAGGGTTTCAGCTTCATTAGGTCTAGGGTTTCATCAGAAAGGTCTTCAAAATGTCCAATAATGGTCAGCAGGTGCATGAGGAGGTTGAATAAAGTTCCAATACTAAATAAATTTCATCATCATATGCCTAGAAATGTATTTTTCCTCAAAAATCTGTTTTGAGAAAAAATAGAGTATTTTATCTTTTTATATATAAATTTGATGTAATTTCAAGTTTTCTCATATGTAAACAACTTCAATGGCAACCCTGGTCACCTTGTCAAGCTCCAACAAATCCATCCCCTGCAAGGCAAACAAAAAGCAAGTCATTCAGTTAATCAGAGGCAAAATGAAGCAAACTACCTAAAACGGAGTTTGAAAAGAAAGTGTCAAATGTAAACATTCGGAGATCAAAATTCTCTTGTTGCATTGCATATTATGTGTCTCGCTCGTTAGTTGCATTCCATTAGGAGCATGGATCATCTGACGATAGTGGCTTGTTGCTCATATCCCTCATGTCCTTTACCTGCTGGCCCATTTCTTTTCATTAAGATCATTTGCAGTCACTTTTTGTCTCATATTTTGCAAAGAGTCATTTTTAGGGTTTTAGTGTCATTAGGTCTAGGGTTTCATCAATAAGGTCTTCAAAATGCCCAAAAATGGTCAGCAGGCGCATGAGGAGGTTGAATACAGTTCTAGTACTAAATAAGTTTCATCATCATATGCTTAGAAATGTATTTTTCCTCAAAACTCTGTTTTGAAGAAAAATAGAGTATTTCATCTTTTTATGTATAAATTTAATGTAATTTCAAGTTCTCTCATTTTGTAAATAATTTTCACTAGAGGCAAATTAGCCTTTTGTCAAGCTCCAGCAAATCCATCCCCTGCAAGGCAAACAAAAATCAAGTTATTCAGTTTAATTAGAGGCAAAATGAAGCAAATTGCCTAAAAAAGAGTTTAAAAAAAAGAGTGTCAAAGGTAACATTACAAAAGTGGGTTTTTGAAGTGGAAAATTAAAATCCTTTGGTATATAAGTCCTTTTCCATGTTCAAAGGGCTCATTTGCATTCCAAGAAGAGAGAATGAGCAAGAAAGGGCCGTGTTGAAAAGAAGGAGCAAAATCATAGCAAAATCGTGCAAGTCTCAGTGGCGCGACGCATTGGCTGAGTGGCGCGGCGCATAATACTGGCGCGACGCATTGGGTCGGTCTCCGCAGTGGTAAAAACACAAGCGCGCGACGCACATAACCTGCGTGGTGCGTAGAGTTGCCAACCGTTTTAAACCACGATTTCATTCAAACTAAAATTTTCTCAACTGCCTCCGATCCAAAGTAAGTCATAAACTTTGCCAATGCCATTGAACGTGAGTCTTATGATGTTTATGAGGATTTAATAAAAAAAATTCAAACCCTATTTCCTTGCTCAAGAAATGCTTCCTTAGGGTTTATACATTATTTTTTTTGTGGCCATCACTCCCTCACTTTTTAATTCCTTCACTGTTTTCTAGTTTCATCAAACGATTTCCATATTCCCCATATCCCTAAAATTCATCTACCCATATCCCATATTCCCATTATCCCATCCTAACTACGAAATTCCCAAATCCCAAATGCTATCCCAAAAAGCCTAGTGATTGCCCCTAAAACTCTTTAATTCCCCAAATTTCAATTGGCAATATTCCCAACATTCCCCCTACCCTCTCCCACCATAGTCCCTCACACATTTTCATACATTTGGCAAAAAAAACCTAAAGACACCTAAAACTCCTCATACTCATCTAAGACAACACAGACTTTGGAAAACATGGAGACAGGTTCCTCTTATGACCGAGACAGTGACTCTACAACTGAATTGCATGCACCAAGGAGACCTCACAAGAGTGGCAGACATGTGAGGGAGGAGCCTACTTCACACTGAGCTGCAGGCCTGTCCTCTTGCTATTACATGTTTTCAACAGCAGTCTTGTTATCAGTTTTGTGAGATGGTTGCTAGAGTCCACCACCATCATGAGCTGGCTAGATTTTTTGTGCTTCATTTACATAATGGCCAATTCACTCTCGCAGGTGTGACATTCACCTTGACACCTGAGTCCATCTCCCTAGCAACCGGTATACCAAATGTTGGAGAGAAATGGAATAAAAGGCAGCAAGTTGACAGGGAACACTATGAGCCATACATCAAGCCTGGTTTTTTGAGACAACTCAACAGATTTTTTCCCTTTCAGTTCCTGAAAGATTCATACGCTCCTCTGATGAAACTCATTATCAAATATTTCAGCTGCGAGGGCCGGTTTTCTCGCCTCTATGCCTATCACATCAGGTTGCTGATGCATTTTACCAGGGTGAGAATGATGAACCTCCCTTACTTCATATGCTGAAATATTGAGAAAATGACCACCCTAGTGCAAAAGAAAACTCCTAAGTAGTAGTATAACAGTATCTATCACTTTGCACTTATCAAAATTGTGGTTATGCATCAGCTTGGTTTGCAAGACATTTCATGGGAGGATTTCATTTCCAATGAGTTCTTCACATCTCCTCCAGTGCCTCTGGAAGCTTTTTATGAGACAGGTGAACCTTCACATCTGTAGGAAGGCCATGAGACACAAACCACTAGTGTGCCGGTGTTTGTCACCTATCAGAGGGGCACTAGGAGGTTATTCGTAGCAGCCAAGCGAGTATTATCTCCACTCGGGGTGGAAGGGGTCTCGCTTCGTTCATCATCAGTACAGGTACAAGACAAGGGTAAGAGGCCAATACATGATGAGGGGCCTTCAGGAGGGCAGGATACTGACTTCATACTCATTCAAGATGATGATTTGGGCTCACCAAGCTCAAAGTTGAGAGAGATCATTTAGCAGCAGAAAGTGGAAATAAATACTTTGTCCCTCAAATTGAAAAGATCCCAGTAGATAATCAACTACCTTGAGCAGAGAAACAAACAGCTAGAGGATCAAAAAACTATCATGGAGCTACAAAACATACGTGAGAACCGGCAAGCTTCCCAAAGGAGCAAAATCAAGATGACATCACTTGAGCAGGAGATTGAGGCTGATCGTGAAACTTGGCTTGAAAGGGTAAATATTCATTTGGAAAAGCTGTTGGAGAAGGCCAACAAGGAAAAGAACATGTTGAGGCACATGGATAATCATTATTGGGCAAGAAATCATGTTTGCAAGGCACGAATCAAAATCTTGAAGGCCAAGTTGAAGAAGGCCTCAAAGCGTCGGAAAAGGCAAGATAGACTTCAGATTTTGGCCGAGGCTTCCTTGGCCTAGCATAGTACATAATGGAGGACACTCAACCCAAATTTCAAGGAATTTGGGACGCTTTTTGCAAATTTTGAATTTTTGGCCTAAAAACAGACTTTTCAACTCTATGCACCGCGCCACTTGGCACGCGCTTTTGATGGGGGACTCCTCTTGTTGCAAACTTTACATTTTTGGATTTTTCATGGAAAATTATGCATGCCTACCTATGGCCAAGAGATTTTGACAAGTTTTGGGCTTCCATAAGGGTCAAAAACACCCCAAAAATGACCTTTCTGCCCCTTTTTGGACACACAGGAAGCAGTGTTGGGAGAACTCAGTTTTGGAGGGGAAAATGGAAGCCAAATTCAGAATTTCCACTTGTTTTGGAAAGTAGACAGGTAGAACGTTCCAACAAGCCCACTTGGAGAAAATTTGGACAGAAGAGCCTCAAATCAGGCATGGCAGACGCATAGAAAGTAGAGCACTTGCGGGTGCATTGGAGAAGGATTTTGCTCATTTTTGACTCAGTAACTCTGATTTTCGCCTAGTTTTTGACATTTTGACTTTCTTACTTCCAAATGTTAAACTCATGATGCAATTCAATGTAATTTGATGAATATTGATGTAATTTTGTTAATTTTTTACTCATGGAGGTAGATGCTTCCATAAAAAGGTGAATTACAACTGAATGAATCATTTTCCTATCTTATAGAGGCAAGCTTCTCCATTGCCTATTTTCCAGTTCTTAGTTTAGATATTGTTGGAGAAGCTCCTAAAGTCATGAGCTCGACCTCTAGAATCTAGGATGAAGTTGTTGTTTGTCTATATCTTGTGGTTTGTCAGTCATTGGCATGGTTGGACATTTGGGATTGCTTTGAGCATCATTGTACATTCATCTTTGTAGTTTGGCAAAGGAATCGACCAGGGTTTGCAACACTCTATGGGATTCATGTGGTATTTTTTTTGGATAGTGTGTTTCTCTCTACAACTATAAGTCTATTGGTGTTTGATGTATATCATTTTCTCTCTTTTTTCTTCTTAAGTTAAACAAACAAGGATAAAGGTGGAATTCATTAAAATTTGCAGTGCTCTACCTAAGGTTTGTTTAATTTTCTATGTTTTCAAAAATTTGTTTGAAGAGGATTCTACGAAGGTTTCTTGCCCTCCTCAGCAACTCCTCACTTTGTCTAAGCTATCCATTTCATTCAAAATTGAAGTGTCGGAAATAAATTTCTGCCCGCCGATTAGGATCTCTTTAACTAGGCTTCATTCCCGGACCCAAGTCTACCTTTCCCTTTGATCAACGAACACCCTTACAGCTCAGATCAAACTCTTTTTATATACCTAGCCTAAAATCAGCCTTCATTCAAGTCATCTCAAGCCTCATTGATCATTTTTTGTTGAGATTGACTAGGAGAGAGCCCCCTCCCCGTCTGATGAGATAGCTACATTAGCGTGGTTTAGTGTGCTAGATTCTGCCTTGAACTTGACACGAGGTAGATTTGAGCCATAATAAAACCACGATTGTCCTCTTTGCCCATGAGATGCAAAATAATGTGGGAGAATCAAGCATCATCGCGAGGACAACAAGCCTCCCCTTTTGTCCCTCCCAATGCTGCGCCTAGTAAGTCAAATGTGTTTACTAATCCTTTCCCTCAGCAAGGATTTTTGGCTACCCAACCACCTGAAGGTCAGGCGACCACTTAACCTCCTCCATGTGGTACCTCCAATTACCATATTCTCACGATGAACTATGACCAACCCATTACCATTGACCTCAACCTTTAGACTCAGTTCCGTCAGTACAACAAGCCTACCACTACATCTGTCCCCAAGCCCGCTTCTTCAGTTTCTATAGAGCCTCTTTCAACAACAAATGGTCCTTTGCATATCCCTCAGCCTAAGGCAGAGGTTCATACCAAGCTCCCTAAGGGACCATTACGCTAAAACGTTGCTTCTGGCAAAGCTACCCATTCCTATAGTATAGTAGATGATTTGGCACAATCACCTACCGACATCTCAACACTCGAACTCCTCTAGTTGTGCCCTTCACAATGAAAAGCTCTACTCTCTGCCATGGGTGCTATAGATCCTTTAGATGATCATTTGATCATCTTCGATGTTGACTGGTCATAACATCCTCCCCTTCCTGCTTCCGTCACCTTCCAAATCCCTGTCAAGATTCGGAACACCAATGTCTCCCGTTGTATCATTGATGAGGGGGAATCCACCTATGTGATGTCCGCTTCAGTTTGGAAGCAACTCGGATCACCTGATTTTTCCCCTTCCACTATCACCCTTCAAGCGTGGGATGGCCATGCTACCCAGCCCATTGGCCTGTTCTGCAATTGTCATATTACTCTTGCGGGCAACACTGTTTGCGTTGACATAGAAGTCATTGATGCCCCCTTAGATTACAACATTCTATTGGGTCGTAGCTACACCTGTGAAATATCTGTTGTACCATATACGGTTCACTACAAGATTTCCTTTCCCCATAATGGAAAGATAGTCACCATTTACCAGTTTAAATATTACGAATCGAGGTCTAAGACCTCCCTTGAGTCCATCATATATTCGGTGGCCAATAATAAAACCATTGATCCCTTGACCAATGTCTCACCCGGAGTCTAAAAAGACTCCTCTATGCTTGGTTCATTCCTTGGTCTTCCTCCTCCTGTCTTTGATCCCAACTCATCGATTGTTTGCATGATGCAATCATCTTGAGCTCCCCTCAAGCGGCTCGCTTCGGCTAGTCAGTAGCCCTCCCTCTGCAACCTACTCCTAGCCCGTCGATTTAGCCCTCTGGACCCCCTCCTCTTGGGCCTTCACCTGTAGCTAGTATCCATGAGCCTCTCTACCCTCCCGGAACGGTTCCTCCAAGCCTTAACCATCTTGAAGCCATCCCGCCTGGCCATTACCCCTCCAGTCAGATACCGTTCCTAGGTCCCCCTCCTGGATTGTTCTCGGTACCTTTCATGTCTACCCTATCCCTTCCTAACCTGACCCTAGGGATTCCCATTTGGTACATCGATCCCCCAGCTACTACCTCGCCTACTCAATCAAAACCTTATCTTTCTTTGACCCCGGTTCAACCGGTCCCCATGACTCCTCCCGCTGCTACCATGCCTCAGCCACCTCAACAGGAACCTTCTCCTATTGCGACAGCTTCAAGTAAAAAGGGAAAAGCTCGCAAGAAGGCACCGAAATACAAGGCTTCCCTGACTGACCCTACTCCTTCTCAGCCTCCAAATCCTTGTTCTTTGTGTGATGTTGTCATTCATGCCACCCATACCTGTCCTGATTTGCCTCATATCAAGCCCATGGTTAATGTTGTGTTCCCTAAGTCTACGGTCCCTAAAGCCTCTATTTCTTCCTCGACTACTGCCAAGAACCCTAATACTATTCACACCAACCAACCTTGTGCTTTGTGTGATCTCCATGGCCATTATTCCCACCATTTTCCCTACCTCACGCATTACCATGCCTCTTTGGAGGTAGTTCGAGAGTACGAGATTGAACAGAACCAGTCCGCCTCTCCTATCCTTGCGCAATATGATTCGGGCCAGCTTGAGGATTTACCCGCTCCCATTGACATTCCCCCTCTTGATGTCGAGATGACAAAGCCTGTAGCCACCATCCTCTACCTATCATCATTCATGAGATCCATGGTGGAAGCTCCCTTGGAGACTTACCCTGATGTTCTGCCTGACCTCCCTTCAGCGATCACCCTGGGCTCAACATCGGTAGATCCTTTATCTTCTTACTCTTCTATCATCCCCCATGACATTGTGCATGTGAGAATTTCTTCACATGATGATGAGTCAGGTAGCTCTACCGTGTCAGGTGGTCTCCCTTCCTCCAGTCACCCATCTTCCCTTCCGATGAAGAAATTATGGAAGCCATGACCAACCCTGACTTTCCGTGGGATGATATGCACCACCGTGCATACTTCCTCCTATAGCAGTCCCATGACCAATATGCTGTGGAAACTAAAGAATTCATTCCTGATGAATTCGATTGGTTTAGAAATCCCATCCCTACACCTGATGCTTTCAAAGAAGGAAATAGGGCCAATATCTCTCCTACCATTAAAATTGAAATTTCTGACAAACCAGGGGTAGAAGAAAACATCACCTTGGGCGCTCAATACACCCCGAAAGAAATTGAGGCTTACACTAAGATATTAAAGGAATTCCATGATGTTTTCACCTGGTCCTATGTAGAAATGCCTAGAATCGATCTCGCCATTGTCGAACACCATATCGATACATGGCCCGATGCCAATCCTATCCGTAAAAAGTTGAGACCCATTAATCCTTCTAGACAAGAAGTTGTCAAAGATGAAATCGATAAGCTCAAGCAGGCTAGTTTTATCTATCCCATCAAATACACCACTTGGGTGTCCAACCTGGTTCCCATTCTCAAGAAACAAGGAACCATCCATGTCTGCACCGACTTTAGCGACCTAAACAAATATTGTCCCAAAGACAACTTCCCCACACCTTTCATTGACAAAATCATTGATGAGTGTTTGGGGCACGAGGTAATATCCTTTATGGATGGTTTCTTTGGGTACAACCAAATTGTTATCTACCGCGCTGATAAGCTTAAGACTGTGTTTATTAGTCCGTGGGGAACCTTCGCCTATCGGGTCATGCCATTCAGCCTTAAAAACACCGAAGCCACTTTTCAGCGGGCCATGTCTTACTATTTCCATGACCTGACTCATATTATCCTTGCTTATTTAGATGACCTCACTGCATGTTCTAAGCATCAAGTGCAACACCTCCACGATCTGTGTACCGTCTTTCTCTGATGTCGCAAGTATAATATCCGCCTCAACCCGCTAAAGTGTGTCTTTTGTGTTCCTGTCGACCATCTTCTAGGCTTCATTGTGTCTAAATATGGTATCATGCTCTTGACTGAGCTAAATAATCCTTAGGCTTCCTATCCTCTCCGATAGCAAGTATAATATCCGCCTCAACCCGCTAAAGTGTGTCTTTTGTGTTCCTGTCGACCATCTTCTAGGCTTCATTGTGTCTAAATATGGTATCATGCTTGACCCATTGAAATTTCAAGCCATCCTTGAGCTTCCTATCCTTCGTACTTTACGCCAATTACAAAGCCTTCAAGGCAAAGCTAATTTCCTTTGTCAGTTCGTACCTAACTATGCCACCACCATGCATGGGTTTCTTAGACTCCTCCAATCTAACATTCCATTTGTGTGGGATGACTATGCTCAAGAGTCTTTTGATGCCCTGAAACATGCTCTCACATCCGCTCCCTTGATCCGTCCCCCTAACTTTGATAGGGATTTCATCCTGTACATCTCATCTTCCACCTATTCGATCGTTGGAGTCCTTATTCAAGAATATGACAATGTAATCAATAATGTTATCTTATATTATGTTAGTAAGAACCTTGTAGGCCCTCATGTATCCTACTCACATGAAGAAAAATTAGCACTAGCTGTCGTGTTCTTGGTCCAAAAACTTCGTCATTACATCCTTATGCGTTCCACCAAGGTCGTGACTAATTCCAACCCTATGGCCTTCCTATTGAGTTGTCGAATAATCAATGGGAAGTACGGCCATTGGATCATTATCCTCTAGGAATTCAATCTTGCATTTGTCACACCCAAAGGTAATAAATGTTTAGCCCTCACCGAACTCATTTCTGAATTACCTACTGATATGCAGGATCCTCCAGTTAATGTTGATTTTCTCGATGAAAATTTGTTTGTGATTACCCCAGATGATCGTTGGTATGCTAACATCATCACTTATTTGCGAACCCAAAAGTTTTCTCTCCATCTTGACCATGATGCTCGACGACGTATCCGCCTCCAGGCCCACTGCAACCTTCTTATCGGTGACGAACTTTATCATTGCAATGCAGATTTTTTCCTTCGTCGTTGTCTGACGCACGCTGAAGCGAAGCAAATCCTCAATGCCTGTCATAGTGGCGCTTGTGGTGGCCACCTCTCCAGTCTTGCCACTGCCCAAAAAATCATGGGCGCTGGGTATTTTTGGCCTTCTCTCTTTGGTGAATGCATTGAAGCAGTCAAACACTGTTCCAATTTCCAACATTTCGCCCCTAAGGCACGAGCCCCTCCGGCTCCCCTCCATCCTGTCATCTCAGTTGGTCCCTTTTGTAAGTGGGCCATACACTTTATGGAGTGTCAACTTTCATATACTGGTAACCACAAGTATATCATCATGGCAGTTGACTATTTCACAAAATGGGCTGAGGCCATGCCAACATTTAACAACACGGTAGCTACTGCAACCCTCTTTTTCTTTAACCATGTTATCGCTCGATTCGGAGTTCCAAAACAATTGGTCTCCGACCATGGACGAAATTTTGAAGATGAGATATGGCGTGAGCTATCCTCACTGTTGGTTTTTGTGCACCAATATTCCTCCTCCTATTACCCCCAAGGTAATGGCCAAGTTGAAGCAGTCAATAAAATCCTTAAAACCATGCTTCAACAGATGGTGGATAAGCACAAAACCAACTGGCACCTTATGCTCTTCCATACATTTTGGGCCTATAGAACTGTTGTTAAAACCACCACTGGGTTTACTCCTTTCCACCTTATTTTCAAACAGAAGGCAATTTTACCGATCGAGTGTGAAATCCCTTCCCTTTATCAAGCCATCGAACTTCTCCTTAACACCCAACCTTTATAACAAAGACTTATCATGCTTGAGCGCACTTCTGAAGACCATCATGTTGCATTTTAAACCATCAAAGTGGCTAAGAAACACACCAAAGCTCAATATGACCGAAAATTCCACCGTCGTACTTTTCACAAAGGTGATATTGTTCTAGTGTATGACTAAGCCCACGATGTCCTCGTTCATGGGAATTTTGAATCATTATGGCTAGGCCCTTACATCATTAGTAAGGATTTAGGTAAGCAGGCATATCTCTTAGAGTATTTCAAAGGACATCCCCTTCCTAATCCTCACAATGCACTCTATCTTAAGAAATATTACCCTTTGCATTTCCTTCCTGAAATGCATGTTTTATTTCTTTTAGGTAGCCAAATCATGATTTTTTGTGATTTGATACTTCACTAGGACACATTTTGTCCAAGAAGGGTCACTTCACTACTCCTAAAAATCTAATTTCTTCACTTGCAACACTTGTACTTGGGGCAACACTTTGCCTCCATAATTTTCCTTGCTCGTGCTGATTTTCATCATGAGTAACCATCATGTACTCATGTCTTTATGGTCCCCATTGGACCTTTTCTATGTGGTAGCATCATCGAGTCACCCTTGTTTAGAGCATCCGAGTTGAGTCATCATCGCATCCATGGAGTCTATCCCGAGTCCCTTTGTATCCCGCTATAGTCCTCCATCCTCCATTGCTTGGTTCCTCTCTCGTGTCGCACATTATGGCCTTTAGTCCTACTCTCCCCTATCCCCTTTGATATTGTGTCAGTTGCTCCCAGTTCATCCATTCCCTTTATGCTCTAACAAGGTAGGTCGTCTGTCTGCTACTCAGTACCCCCCATTTCATCATCATCCCTGGTTTCAGTCTGTAAATCGCTCTACTATTTTCTCTCGTGCCTTAGTTGAGGATCCCTTATTGCCTCACCTATGGAAGACCTCCTTCTGTCGACATCAGATCATTCATTCCAGAAAACAGGTCTAGAGGGAAATGTACCTTGGTTCTAGCTTCCACTCTTGTTCGGTGCCTTGGATCAGACAAAGGGACTCCTTATTGCCCTTTGATTTGATTGTTTCTCAACTCCAGCTCCTTACAACATGATCTAGATCCATATACTTGATGGTTTAGTGATGCAGTAGATTGTATCGGTGATGCTCGGGTGTGTGTGAGATGTTTCACGCCTCATGAGGGGGTGGCCCTTCAGGTAGCCCTCGACATGCCCAGATTAACTCTTCATTACAACCTTTGATGCAGCTCCATAGATTTGATGATGTCGGCCTCAGCCGCTTGCAGCGCCTTTTAGTTTGCATGTATCAGTCAGATTTTCAGAGCTCTTTCCTGTTTACAAGGGAAATTTGGTTGTATTTATATCTCATGTACTCAGATATTATTGTATAAGTCCTAGATGTTATCCCAGGCACAATATGTATGTGGGATTCATTATCATGTTTTTATCTGGATCATGTTTATGCCAGCCTGTATTATATAGTTCAGTCCCTTGTTTACTGGACATATTATTCTTTGTAATTTGTCTCAGCGAGCATAGGTATGCCTCCCCCACCACCTATAGCACAGGTACTCACTCATAAAAGAGACTTGTCACACTTGTAAGTCTCGCCTCCTTAGGGTCTAGTCCTCTAGCACTTTGGTCTACCTTATATTTCTCTCTCTCTGACTTTCCCTTCGGTGTCTAGTGATTGAGTTCTTACAACATACTTTGGTCATACGATTAGCTCCTAATGCTCACACATTGGGGGGCAATATTTTACACCATATTTTGGTCATCTAACCTAATACTATTAGATGGACCTAAGTACACCATGTAAGACCAATTTTACCCTAAGTAAAATTGCTTTCACTATGAAAAATAACTTAGTGAACCACATTTATTAAGTTGTCTATGGTCTAAACAGGAAACCCCATGAGGGAATATTAAATAAATCCACATTTGTTTGATTTTCCTCAAGGAATAATTAGTTAAACAACAGCTTAATAAATATTCTTGGTCATATTTAACCCAAAACAGGAAATTAATTAGATAAATTATTATTTATCTTATTATTTTCTAGGAATAATTATTTAAACCTTATTTAAATAATATTCCTTGTTAAATTTGACTAAATCATTTATAAATAATTAAATAAATCATTATTTATTTGATTATTATTCAACCACATCTTAAAATAATAAATAAATCATTTATTTATTTATTATTTACAAATAAAGGATTTGACCCAAAGTCAAATTCTTTTTCCCTCCAACAAATATAATAAAATATTCCATAAACGTTGGAACTAGAATTGGTTAATAATATTTTAATTATGCACCAATATCTAGACTAACTCAATATTTTGTTATAAATAGAAGGGTTTTTTCATTCACTCACTACTTTTTTTGCCTAAATATCATTCTGGATCTATACTTTTGGTCTAACTTTGATCCACCATCATTGTCATATTTTGCTACGATTTTCTTATGAGCTCCCTTTGAGTTTCATTTTTTTGGGGTTTTCTACACCATCAAGAGAGAGGGATTTTAGATCTGAAGTGCTGGGGACTTACAAGAACCCATCCCATTGAGGGGGACTGGTAACATCTTTCTATTTTCCCTTCCCAGGTGTCAAAAAATACAAAAATTATTTAAAACAATCTTGTCTTGTCTATTGGATGCATGGAGCAAATCTTTCTTTTATTTACTGCTTAATGTCTTTTAATGCATAGATTTAGATTTTTGTAGCATTTATCTTGGTCAATTAATTGCAGATCTAAAGATATTGGTAGCCATCTTTGCTGTTAGAGTTGTTTGTTATGCATGGCTAAAGTGAGCCTTTTTCATACGCTTGTGATTAAGATTCATACTAACAGCTTGATTACCGGTCATTGATGTATACCATTAACAAACACGAGACACCTCACCAATAATGATGATGAAAGTCAAGGTAACCTCATATAATCTAACAAGTGTGAATAAATGAGTTGAAGTCAAACAATCGAGAGAATCTACAAATCAAGAGACATTGATGTATTATCACTGTTGATAGCGAAGGAGTCTGCCACTGATGAATGAAAACCCTAAGGTAGTGAAAAATGACTCTAGATCTTATTCCCATAGCAATGATTTGTATTCGATGGTAAAATATTGGTTGGAAGGAAGGCATTAAGGCATCCCACATCAATCCAGTGTGAGCATAACCCACAAACCAGAAATTATAGAGGAATCATATGAACAGAGATGAAGTAACCATTCCGAAGCACATTTCCAGCCTACACAGGATGTGTCTAGTGCATGAAAAAAACCCTTTGGTCCAACCAATAATTAAATTTGACACAAAGGTGAGGAATCCACAAATAGGGTCAAATGGAAACCAAGGTACTACATGAATCCCAATGTGTAATAATGTAAGCTGATGTCAAACACAAGGGAAATCACTCAGCTGAAAATCCATGATATTGATCGATGTTGAGCACAAGGTCACCTATCAATGATGGAAATAGGGCTAGGGTGTGGCTCTAGGCCTACTCTCAAAGAAATTTTTTGAAGTCTATAAGAGCATACCCACCAACAAGAAGTCAATGGAGACCTTCTTAACTAGCACGAGCAAATGACCAAATAGATTATGTGATACTGAACATAAATCTGATAGACTGGGTATGGCCAACTGATAATGAGTCAAGAGATACCGTAGAAAGGCTGACTCAGGTTTACTTCCCTTAAACAAAAGCACGACTCAAATGTGGTTGTATGATATCATACGATAACTTTGTATAATTTTGTCATGTAGGATGCATAAACAAACTCTCCATGTCACTACCAAAAATACATGACTTGGCGGTGAGAGACCTTCATATATACATGACTTTGCTCAAAGAAACTCGCGTATACGCGCATTTATTTAGAAAGAAGAGTGTGTGTGTGTGTACACAATTGTGTGAAAGAAAAACCACATATAAATAAACCAACAAAGAAAAATAAAAATTCAGGTCTGATCCAGAAGATCAAACTACTTGCCCAGTTTGAAAACAAGCCAAAGATACTATAAAAATAAAGAAATCAAATAAAAATTTCAAAACAAAGAGAGAAACAACCCTTACAAGGAAACACAAGACTGTATCTCCCCAGTGGAGTCACCAATTATGTTGCACGAGAAAACTCCCTAGGCTTAGGGTTGAGAACCCCAACATATTCAAGGACATCTATCAATAAGAAGAAAGTAACCAAGTAGCCCTAATGCATAAACTAACAAAGTGTGATTAAGGGATAGTACCCATAGGTCCTACATTTGAAGTTGTTCCCATAGTTTTCAAAGCTTGCAACATAGTTTAGAGAAGCATATATACTAGTAGTAGTTCAAAGCATGTACAATGTATGAATGTTAAATCATATAAGCATAAAGATATAAATCATGAATCATACATAATATATCATAACATGAGTTATAACATAACGATTATAACATTTAGTAACAACCCAGAGCTTCTTTATTGATATCAGTAAAGAAATGTGGAAGACTACAACCTGATTCGACAACAGATCCAAGCGAAACCTTCCTCCGGATCTGTCCAACACAAGCCTCAACAATCCTCTTTCATGCATGTACATATAGATGGCATATAAAGGAAATGAACATCTCTATGAGGAAACAAGGGTTTCCTATGACTCGGAGTGCAAGGGGGGCATGAACAATTAGACTTGATTAGGGACAAATTGGCTATAATATAAATATCCTATATCTCTCCCCCTTTAAGCCTTCCCATGAGGTCATGGAAAATTTTAGGGGCTAATATTTGTAGGTGGGCTAATTTTCCATGATTTTTCCAAAAAAAAGATTTGCCAATTTCCATTTTTTATAAAAATGATTCGCCCAAATTTTAAAATATAAATTATTTTACGCTACAAATCTCCAACATTATATAGAGAGTATATATAATATCATTATAAATTTGAATGATTTTACAAATACATCAGTAAATATTTTATAGTTTTCATATTAGGGACTAGTGAGATTCGCCAATTTTTTAAACTTCAAGATAGTTTTCCATCCTTAAAATTTTCCCTGCCTGAGGTGTATTTATATCACCCCAAAATAGTTGATTTAGTTGGGATACAGTTAGGCCATGGGCTCCTATAGGTGGGATTTTAGTGAAACCCGTAAACCCCGCCCCAAAAATAGGATTTTTATATTTTTCATATTTTAAATTATATACGCGGGTTAGATATAGATGGACTCGTGCGTGTACACAGTTTTTGAAGGGTAGAGTCACGTATGGAATTCAAAATATTATTTTATAATAAAGTGATCAAGTCTGAAGGGAAAGGGCTGCCCAAGGCCATAATACAGAGCATTAGATCTGCAAGAGTGCCTAATTATGCTATAACAGTAGGACTCTGGATTGTTTCATCAAAATTTTAGCCCATGTTTCCAAGGAAATTGTGATCTAAAATTGTCATCATCATTATAGAGTTTGGTAGCCACCACAGATATTCACCAGCTAGAAACTACTCTTTTTGAGGCAAGTCCAGACAAATCCTTATCCATTAGCACAGACCTAGACGCATCCTAGCAAGAGAAACTTGTGAGTTCGTTGTGAGACCGTCTTGATGCCTTTGCATGTAGTTACAAGGGCATGAGAGACATCCCTTCTGAAACTTGTATCCATCATATTTATATTTAGGTGGGTACCTAACCTATCCGACAACCCCAAAGGTGAATGAACCCTACACTTAGAGACGTTGTTAAAGAATACCTTCATAAAATATTATATGTTGGTTTTATATATCCTATATATAAAAACGAGTGGGTCTCTCCATTAGTATTAGTCCCAGAAAAAGATGGGATATGGTGAATTTGCATTGATTACTAAGAATTAAATAAAGGCACTCTCAGTGATTACTTTCCCATTTCCTTCCTCGATTAGGTACTAGATACCCTCATGGGTAAAAATTATTTCTCATTTTTTAATGGTTTCAATGGTTACAACCAGATACAGATTTGAACCTGAGGATCGGGAAAATACTACCTTTACTTGTCCCTCCAAAACATTCTCTTACTGAGTGCTTCCATTTATAATTTTTAATGATCCCACTAATTTTCAAAGGGAAGTATTGCCTATTTTTCCTGACCTCGAGTGTGTATAGGTTTATATGGACGAATTTTTTAGTATTTGGTGATTCATTTCAAGGATCCATCTGAAATTTGAGGAAAGTTCTAGTTAGATGCCAAGAGGTCCACCTTGCTTTGAGTGACAAAAAATGTAGATTGATTTGCAAGGCAGGGGTGGTCCTTGGCCATGTTATTTCTAATATGGGTATCCAAGTAGATCCAGCTAAGATAGATGTTATCATACACCTTCATGTACCAAAAACACAAAGGGAAGTGAGAGGGTTCCTGGGTCATGTGGGTTACTACCAAAGACTCATTAAGAATTTTCATAGGATAACTTCCCTTTTTTTCCGATTGTTGGCTAAGGATAGTGGTTTCTCTTGGACCAAGGCTTTCCAACGACCCTTTTAGGATTTGAAGAAGAGGTTAGTGAAGGCACCAGTCCTGAGGGGACATAATTGGTCCCTTCCATTCCATATCTCCTTGGATGCCTTAGATACACCCATTGGTGTAACATTGGGGCAAGAGGAAAATCAACAATATTATGCCATATCCTTCATTAGTAAAAATTTATCACCCGCTGAGCTTAATTATACAGTGACAAAGAAAGAGTTCCTAGCAGTGGTTTTCACTATCAATAAGTTCAGACACTATATTACGAGATATGAAGTATTTGTACACACATATCTCTCTCCCATAAAATATTTGATGGAAAACCTTGAACTACTAGTGGGATAACTAGATGGTTGCTTTTACTCCAGGAATTCAATGTGACTGTAATTAACAGGGAAGGAAAGTCAAATGTGGTGGATGATTATATTTCTATATTGAATAATCCTAGTGAAGAAACTCCTGTAGATGATTCATTTTTCGATGAGCACCTTTTTGTTGTTTCAAAAAACTCCCCTTGGCTTGATGATATAGAAAAATATCTTGTCAGGGGAAAATACCACCACACCTATCTACTAGGGAGAGGTAGAGGATCATTCGGAATTGTGCTTCGTACTCCCGGATCCAAAGAGAGCTTGTTTACACAGGACTTGATCTTATTATCCATAGATGTGTAACGGAGGAATATTTGTTTGATATTTTAAAATTCACCCATGATGAGCTTGTGGAGGCCATTTTGTATATAAAAGAGAAACATACAAAGTCCTCCGCGTTGGCTACTTTTGGCCTTCCTTGTTCAAGGATGGAAAATAATATCTTATGCACTATGATAGTTTCCAGTGGATGGGCCAACCTGGTCAAGCCGATGAGATGCCTTTGTGTTTGCAGGTCATGTTAGAGCCCTTTGAAAAATGGGCCATTAATTTTGTTAGACCTATAGCCCCAAAATATTTAAAAAAATATACATATATTGGTTTTTACGGATTCTGTGACAAAATGAGTAGAATCTAGGGTTGTTCCTTATGCCACTGACAAATTTGTTATTGATTTCTGTTATGGTTTGTTTAGTGCATGAATGTACTAAAAAATCAGTGCTTGGTAGGAATGGTTGCAACCTACAAGCAATGGTCACAGGCAGAAAATATGGTTAGCAGGTTAGTGAACATGTGGTAATATATGAAAACACACTAATTTATGGAACATAGTATGCTGAAAATAAGAAGAAACACAACTATAATAAAACAAAAACATAAGCTCAAATGACTCAAATGATACAATAATACAAATGATGGAATAATCCCCTCTTATTGACCGCTATTAGTAAATAAAGATAGAACATTACACACTTTCCAAAGGATCCTTAGAGCTATGGAACTATAAGACCCAATGCAAGCAGGGATTTACCCTTGAGGTGGTTCTACAAGGCCTCTATCCTCTCCTAAGGGATTGAGGTTGTTGGGTGGCCAACAACTGAATCCTCTAACTCTATTGCTGCTTCGGATCACAGACTGCTAGTTTTCTTATGGGAAATTTGGCCAGCATAACAATGTGCTCTTATTTTGTTCTTCTCATGGTGGAAACTTATAGGAAAATTCAAATCCTTCTTCCCTCTCTTGGTACACTTGTGGATAATGAACCAAGAGTGGGGGTTGATTCCTTTGTGTCCTCACTTGATTCCTTTGTGTACTCACTTGAGGTCTCAAGGTGGCTCTAGGCAACTATCCTTCGGCGGCCTCAAGTGGAGAATCTTCTCCTGAAGTGTGTCAAGTGGTCCTGGATGGTGACCTCCGTCAGTCCCAAAACCACATAGATTTTTGAGGGAAAGTTGTGCAGACCAACGCACCTATCGAAGAAAAGTGTGTGTGGAGCATTTTTTTCATGTGTCCTCTCTATGCAATTTGATATTTTTCCTCTTGACCTTAGAGATTTTTAAATTTCTGGATTCTTTAACGTTTCTAACCCCTATAAATGATTCTCCTTGACATTTCATAATGTCATTTTTCTTGTCCAATTTTCCAGTGATAACCATTGCCCCCTAATGTGTGAGGTCTAGGAAGAACTATATAGCCAAAATAAATTATAGTTTCTATTTTGTGTAACTTGTGTCGAGAGAGAGAGAGACCTGTGTACAGCCCAAGGTTGGAGACCCCTTACAGTGGGTAAAAGAGTGACCATGTTCTATCGAAAACCTGCAAGAAATAGTATGATACAATAAATACAACTTTTCTACAAGGTGGGCATGTCCCATGCTCGTGATGCTTTGGCTAGCTAAAAAATATACCTGATAGATAAAGGTTCTGTCTGCATCATAGATATGGTAGTGATCTACTAATTTGGTTGACGACGACGATTGCTGACGCCCTTAGGGGAATTTTTTCTTTGACAATAGGTTGAATGTGGTGCCCACATGCGTAATCTTGGTAAGGCATATAAATGCTCATTGTACACATGGGTGTATGACTGGGACCTTCTCATGTAAGCATTGCTAAAAGACATGCTTATACTGGCATAGGTCTTTGATAAATCTGGACAAAGTGCAATGGTTGTAAAGTATGATACCATATTGACATGAAAGCTTATGTTGTAGTCAAATTTCAGGAGGATCGATGACATCTATGGGAAATTACGATTCCCACAGTGCAACCCAAGGATGCCCCTATTGAGATAAGGAGTCGTCCAAGGTACTGCTTCCTTTATGGAGAATGGTCATTAAAGTCAACAAAAAGGAAGCCTCAATCAAATGAGAGAGTTACTGATGCAAGGGACCAGGGTCTCGGGTATGATAGTTTTAACATAGGCATGATGGCGAGGTCTGACTAAATACTGATGATGGGAGTTCAGTGGCCCAAGGTCGGAGTATGAAAAAAGTAGCTTGGTGACAGTCATAACTATTTCTGATGAGGAAATCCCTGGAGTCAGTAGGATGTCCAGGGTGGGTATGTGTTGGTGAAGAATGTCGTGGTGGCTTTGCGTGAAGGGTGTGATGCTCCGACCAAGGGTGATTAGGGACTTCTGCCATGGGAGAAAAGTGGATGGATGAGTGGGGGATATTATTCATTTGAAATCTTTTTACACTTTCCAAAAGAATAAAAAATGGATTTGTATTGTACAAAACATGGAGATGAGTGCCCCTAAAACATAAAAATGCTTGCTCACCGATGATGTGAGGAAGGTGTTTTTTTTTTAAGGTGGGGGCCCCATTGGTTGGTCTCAGTGTGGGGATGATGAAGCAAATGGAAAATATTGCATATGGGCTATGCTGATGGAGGGATGGTAGGCCAAATGCAAGACATGGTGGCGTGTGTTTGATCTACTTGCAAGAATGGTAGTTTAGGAAAGGGGTTTTATTTTGATATGGTAAAACTTGACTTGATGCATGGTGGAAGAATGATCATGAAGTGCTTCCTAGACTGAGGTGATATGGCCATGGAGTCATATTTTTTGATGCATGTTCTACTTTGAGTGATGGACACCATGGAGGGGGAGGCTCGACCGACCAATGAGGATGTTCATCATATGCAACGGGGGGATATGATAAACATGGTTGGGTGTTTCTAACCTATGGTTGATTTCTTATGGAGAAATGATGTCAAGATATGTTGAGTTTCTCTGGGACTCTATCATGCTAAGGGTATAATGATACCTTCCCTAGAACCTTCGGTGCATGGGGAAATAGATGGTTTGTTGTGCTATACAACACCTACAACAAAATACCCCAAGTGAAAACATCTTTCTCATTCAAATATTACTGACAACATGTGCTGAATGAACAGAGGATAAGAGAGGGCATACCTGTCATAACTGAAAAAATTATTTTTTCGGAGGCATGAATGTGTGGAGCCTCCTTTGGGTGTTACGAGGTGCTAATCATTGTGTTTTTTTTAGTTCTGCAATTGGGTCCTATGAGCTCTCGTTATGGTCCTTCAAAAAATTTGAAAAGGGCGACATATAGGCCAATATGGTTCATTTCAACTCATTTGTGACATTTGAGTGTTTCAAGTTTTGAGAGGTCAGAGGCTATTGTTGAGCTTTCCTTGCCATTGCGGTTAGCTTGTGTACCCAGATTCGCGCTACTAGAGCCAAGTAGGCCCCAAAACATCTTGCATTTAATTTTTTTAGTGTGATTGGGGAGGTGTCCATACAAACTGGGTTTGTACGGAACCCTAGCAATTTATTTCCTTGACCGCATAAGAAATCAAGGCACAGGCATGGAATCTTTGCGCGAAGCTGAGGAATTGCGCGAAAATTCCACGCCTATTAGTGCTTTCTGCGCACGGCATCCATGCCTATCTGAGATAGTGGCACGTTGAAAAGCCAAGGTTATTTTTGGAAAAGTTTTGGGAAAATTTTCAATTTTTTGGTTTTTTGATGTCATTGATGCGTGTTTGTTTGGTGACAGAATGTTGTGGAGGGAGAGAGACTAGCCTGACCTCTGCATGGCTATGGCACAAGATGCCAATTCTCGGTAGCATTTGGCTCGATGGGTTCTTCTCAAGTTTCTTGAGAATGACCTCCTGTTATCGTAGGATCGATTACTGCGTTACCTGGTCCGCTGCTGAAACAGGCACCACAGATTGAAGGTGCTGTGAGGATTTGACTTGGCTATGTGTTAGGAGACAGATATTTATTTTTTGATAGGTCTATTTCCTCAGGGCAAGGCACTCCCCTATCTACTTCATCCTAGGAGGGTCGATCTTCGATGATTTGCAGATATTCATTGTGACGGGGCGCCTCCCACGGAGGGGTGCATTTTGATAGCATTAGTGACAAATTTGGTTGAGTGGTGTGATTTGGAAATAATTATGAGACTGAAGGGGTTTTCGTCGCCACATAGGGCGTTGGGGCCACAGATTGGTGTATTGAGTCGGCTGAGGGCCAGCCACTTCTTTGATTTTTCTCATCACTGCTTTGACGAGATGGTGGCATAGTTAGCGAAGGTCCGTGATGGATCTAATATATTCACATATTCTTACATCCTCTATAGTATTATGTATGAGAGAGTGGTGTTGTTGCGGCTCGTGGTGGTTGTGCTTGTGGGGGGTCATCGAGACCCTTGTATGAGGAGATAGGCCCCAGTGATGCCTCACGGTGGGGGAGGAATGGTAGGGCATTACTGGAACGTGACCACTAAGGCTTGGTTTGATGCCAACCCTCAAATTTTCCTCCCATATCCATATGCTGGGATGGAATTTCAGGGAGACCTGGATATGGGTCTTCCTTCTGGATATGCTTGGGGACCAGCGGGTATGATTTTTGTGTTTTATTCTGAATTTGTTGAGTATTTATGATTTATATGTGTATTATAATGACACTGACATAGTTTTGTTACTCTTGCAGATGTTGGTGAGGTTGGGCACCCTAAAACTCGATTGGTAGGACACCAACCGAACCAAAGGGCTTGAGGAGCTCCGCCCCTGGCCGGGGGGGTAGGAAGGAGGTTCGGTGCAGCCCTAGGGTGGAGTTCCTGGTGACGAGGCTCGCCCATCTGGAGAGGGTAGCAGTTGTGCTACTGTTCAGTGTGCTGTAGTGATTGCTCATGCCGAGGGGGCGAAGGCTCGCATGGCAAAGATGGCTGAGAAGTTCGCTACCTTAGAGGCCCGAGCCACTAACTTGGTGGATGCTTGGGGATGAGTGGACCGGTTGACCCAAGGTATGATGACCCGTGGGTTTATCGATGATTTAGAAAATGTTTGGTTAGAGACATTGATGGCCTGAGAGAGGGGCTATCGACTGACTATGCGCTACGTGGCGGCTTCAGTTTTGACAGCTATCCCAGTAATGGAACCGAGAGCAGCCATGGGTCTAGGTGCCCAACCTGGTGGGGCGCAACCCTAGATATTTTTGTACGTAGGGAAAGCACCCGTTATGAGGATGCTTCCCTTATTTTTTATGACATGTGTATATGTATCTTTGGCTGACCTGTGGGTTAGATACATAACTCATTATTTTGTACTCAAACATAAATTTTTTGGTATATATATTAGAGATGTATTTTTTATGGCTCTACATGATGTGTCCATTGTTTATATGTTTTTCTAGATGTTGTGTATCACTGTTGGATATATATTCTTTTGTGTGTTTTTTGGTTTTATGTATGATGGTTTATCCGAGATGCATTCCAGTTTAGGATGTGGTTAGCTATGCGATCTGCTGTCTGGTTTTGATTTCTTGGTACATGTGTGAATGTAATGTGATCTAATTGATGACTAAATATTTTTGCATGCAAATATTTTCTAAACAAATGTGAATCTCGTACCTCAAACTCTTGGTTTAACTGTGAAACCACTAACTGGGAAGCAAGGTAGATATGCAAGTGGCGAATGCCTTGATTGAAGGCATCGCACATGAGCCCTATGATGACGTCATATTCAGCCTAATTGTTTGTTGTTGACCTGATGCATACTCCATTGGTGAAGAATGGTGATTGGTCAGGGTGGTATATGACCTAGGTGGCTGCTGCTAAATTTTGAGACCATCGTGATGCTTTTTCAGCGAATCCAAAGTAATGCCTGGGTTGAAAATCCATTTGTGACACCAGAGCGCTTTTTGTAACAAGTTTGTGATAAACATTAAAGTTTGGTATGTGCATGTTATCTCTAGGTTTGAACCCTCTTGACCAATATTACGTCGTAGGCATTTGGTGGGGGAGGTATTTCCATCATGGCAACTTGCATGGGAGTAAGTCTAGGTTCCTCATAAGGCTAAGCACCTTCTGGGATTTGGAAGTTGTGCCTGGTGTAAAGGTGCCTGAATGTTTCCATTAATGGGCATGCCTCTGTTTCGTGGTTATGGCCAGTGCAAATGGTGCACAGTACCATTTTTCCTACCGAGTAGATGGTGTGGGAACCAACACTACTCTTCCTCCTTGAAGTGGACGCTCGGAAATTATTAGGCGTAGGGGAGATATTCCTCTACTGCCATTTTCAAGTTTTTGGTTTGGGTGGGTCTAGCTCTTTTGGGGAGTGTATACTTAAAGCTACTCTTGTCGCTCGAAGCTTGGGGAGGTGTTTACATTTCATTATATGGTGAAAATGTGAGTAGATCTGGAAATAGTAGTGTGTGGTCTTCTCTTGGTTGGAGAGATGTCTTTGAGGGAGGGAGGAGACCATGCGAAATCTGTTCATGAGGTGCTTCAGTTATTTACATTGATTGACCTGGTGGTCTATTCTATCACATAGCCCGCATGCTAGCCTAGGATGGACATGGGTCATGCTAGGGATGTGCGAATTTTTAACTCGCCCAATGTGTTGGTATGGAGATGTGGTAGGCTTCCTGGGGGGAATCTGACTTCCATTAGGTTTTCTAAGCTCTTGATTGATGATGTCCCAGTGGTGCACTTCTAATGAATGAATGATGTCAATTAGTGGGCACACTTGAGTGAAATAAGTGCAACGTTGATCATGATGGTTTCCCTGACATACTAGAAAAGAACGTTGTTCTTGGGTGTTCTCATCTTGTTCAGTTGGTGATGTGATCGGGTACTAGCGGCCTAGCGCTTCTAGGTTTGGGCATGTGGCGACTACATGGTTGCATGTGTTACACAACGCATAGGTTCATCTTCTCTCTGGAGGGCGGGTGTGGGTGACTAAGGGTTCCCTGACTGGCTGCTTTTTTGCTAACAAAAAGATAATAGATGTACTTGTCACATCATCCTGCGTTGTCGAGTTATCCATGGATTTTGTGTCTCAGCTATCTTTTGGGGAGAGGCGAACTATGGTCATTCAAATACTGGTTAGCGCTAAGTGAAATCGAGGGATGTAATGGCACTGCTCTAATGGGAGATTTCCAGAACTATTAGGAATGAAAATTGGGCTATTCACAGGCCAACATAATACATACAGTCCATCGGATACCATATTTGGATGAGTTCCAGGGTTGCACAGTCATCGATGAAATGGTCACATTCATCGTAGAGTGCACAACATATGATAGGAGGAGGGAAGATGAAAGAGAGTCTTTTTGGTGACTGTCATGCCTCCTGCATGTATAATATGACTCGAAGTTCATCTCCATTTGACTGCATGGAGGGATCCTCTTGATATGATTGTTCTAGGGCATGTAAGGCATCCCTATATCATGGTATTTCTGGAAAATGATGGGTGTAATTCCAGTAATTGTTACAAATAGTGCATGTGTGGTTGTTACGCAATGCTTTGCCTTGGTTTTTTGTGGCTGGTTCCTTTTTACTAGAACTTGTCGTCACAATAGTTCTTTGGGAACTAAGAAGAAGTTTTAATTCATTCAGCTCTAGGCAGATATGGGTAGGGTGGCCTGCTATGTTACATACTGCACAAGGTTGTAATTCCCTTTGTATGCTGGGATTTTATACCTTCTTCCCTTTTTTATGCGTTTTCTTGGTCATGATGATCAGTTTTGCGGTGGGAGTTTCCTTAGATGGTATGGTTGCGGTGGTTTCCTTAACAAGTGGGGCCTCCTTAGGAGTGAGGGGGATTAACCCTGTAGAGGTGATGCCCATGATTCATGTCATGGTAGTGGGACAAAGTACCAAACTAATATTGTGAAAGATACATTTTGCAACACTACTATTGCAAATACCTGTTGTGACACAAAAACAGATGGAGGGCATAGAAAAGGAGTTTGTGAGACGGTGTAGGATAGAGAGGCTACCGTGACAGAGGCCTCAGTGTCCTTAATGCTAGTCTCCATCTCTTGGCTGGATTCGTGCTTGATGTAGAAATCATGCACATTGGAGCCCTTATGATATCAACGGATGATTTTGGTATGACAAGGGGATTTCCTAGGAATTATCCAAGGATAGACGATAGTTTTAATTGGCCAAGGACATATTCTTGGTTCCGTGTAAGCATCTCAGCAGATGTGTCTACATAGGGTATAACGGCATTGACGTTCGTAAGGGGTCGCTTGTCATGGTACATCAATTGGTCAATGGTGATGATGTCGTCCTCATGGGGGAACATCATGATCCAGAATACGAAGGATGCTATGGATGACATCACGTACATAGAACTCTGCCCAAGGAGTATATTGTAATATATTTGAGCGTCTAAGACCTCAATGTATATAAGAACCATATTTTTGGCCAAGAAGATCAGGACATTTTGATAGAGACCGATGGGGGAAGAAGGGTGCCCGTCGTATGCTCTGAGCGCGATGTCTGATGAATTTAGTTCAGGGGATCCTAACTTCTTCCACATGCTCTTTGACATGATGCATGTGGATGCACCATCGTCAATGATACATCGATGGATGGTGATGTTCTAGACTGAAACCGGTATCTGGAAGGTGACCATTAAAGGAAGCCTAGGGGTGGCTTTATCTAAATCAAAAGCCATTAGGCGTGAATCGACAGGTTCGATTGCAGGGAAAATTTTAGGGGTGAGTTTTAGCCCAAGAGAGAATTTTAAAGGGTTTTGGATTTTGGAGGGGCGAATTTTTTATATAAAACCCCTTTTTATAGTTTTATATAGTTAGCCCCATAATTATTTTAAAAATAATTAATTATTAGTTGTTAGCCAAAAAAAATAAATGCGCATAAACCTTAAACCATGGATTCACCTCTCGATTTTCTGGTTTGGAGCGGATTTGAATGGAATTCGCCAAGATTTACTGGGTCAGGGAGGAATGGAGTGACATTCTCCCCCATTTTTTACTGGTTGGGGCTTGGAAGTTGGAGGAAGTTGGAGGTGATTGCCCTGGAAATTTCAATCTTCTGGGGTTTGCATCATGAAATGTGCCCGGATTATATGCAGGGAGGCCGATGACGAGGGCAACAAGGCTCACAATTTTAGAAGATCTGGTGCAAGATCCAACTTTCAAATACTAAACTTTCCTTGGCCTCTCCACCTCACATAGCTAATCATTTCAGGAGATGGTAGCTTCCCAGAAAGGGCATGAACTAGGGATTTAGATTACCAATTCCCCAGTGCTATAGAGCTAAACCCGTGAGGAGTTTGGAAAATAGTGTTGAAACTATAGTTATTTTTTTTGTATAAATGTTCTAGTTCGAATGCTTCGAAGTGTGCTGGTGAATGATGGTGATTGCTTCGGCGAGTCTAAAAATGCTTTGTAATTATTATTTTTTGAATAAATTTTCCAATCTGAATCCTTCAAAGTGTGCTGGTGAATGCTGGTGATTGCTTCGATGAGTCTAACAGTGTTGGTGAATGCGGGTGGTATGTGGGTGATTTGCAAGAGGTAAGACAAAATTCAGAAGTTTACACTTGTTCCAGCCTTCTTTTAAGCTCGAAGTCTAAGGAATACATTAGGGTTTGTTTTAAATTGCTTTGATAGACTAATTTGAGGCAATTTTAGGCCTCTTTCTCTGCAATAAGTTGTGAATAATTCAAATTTTAGAGGTTAATGCGGTTTTTGGGAAAGGGTATATGAGGTTTCTCTACGATATTTTTGATTAACTCATAGGCCAAATTTTGACAATCTCTAAGGGTATTCTCCTCTAATTTAGGCACAGATTTTGAGGCCTAAACCTTGGGTCTAGAACAAAAGCAATTTGGTGTTAATTTTGAAGCTCGTATCTATTTGGAAGAACTATGTGTGTTATCTTGCTGAAACTTAGGCTTTCTTATGATATCTTTTGGATTATCTCTGCTCCTGTCGATGAACATGACTATGAACATTTAGTTTGCATGGTGATTTGAGGTAGAAAGTCTTAAGTACTTGAGCACATTCTTACATATTTTGGGATATGGTTTTTTTTCGTTATGTAACTATGGTGTTATATAAAGAGGCCAAGATGTGAGCCTCATTTCTCTGAAGTTTTATTTTGTGCAAGGATTGGATCTTTCCAGTGAATGTTATGTGACTTGTTGAGGCCAAGTTATCAAGAAAACTTTAGGTTATTTTGAAGGTTATATCAGAAAATATTTCTAGGTTACTTATGTGGCTTCGTTAATTAATATCAATCACTTACTCACTATATATTCTATGGTCTATTGGAATGAATTGATGGCAGATCAAGATGTTGTTTTGTAGGTTCTATTGCCCCCTTTCAAGGTTGATCTAGTGTATAAATTCAAACAAACCCTAAGGCTGATATATGCCTTATGCTACTATAGTTTTACTTGACAGTGATTGATAGGAGGCCTCATTGTGCCTTAAGACTATGGAGTGCACTGAGATAGAGGGGGAGGCCAGAGGCTAGTGTAGTTTTCTTCAATAATGGCCCATTGTCTACTAGAGATGTGCTATGTGCCCTATGTTAGCATAGTTTTCTTTGAGAGGGGATGTCTATGAGAGGATATTGTGCAATTCACTGAAGTAGGCAACAAATGGTAAGTCACTTTTCCTAAGAGGGTTCTCACTGCATTGTGAGGGGTGGAGGGCTTTTACATTCCACATTTTTATTTTGATAGGGGATAGAAGAAGTTATTTCTATCAGATAGCAATGCTCTATATGCTATGCAAGGTAGATGTGATAGAAACTTAGTGCAGTGAGTTACTACAAGAAAGAATGACTGAAAACATAATTTTCAGTCATGGGAATTTTCCTGGCTAGTCTAGCGATGATGGCTTTGGAGTTATAGAATAAATTGATGAGAAGTCTTTTGAGGTTGATTCCAACATGCTCTACATGCCAACCATTTTAATATGAACACATTTGAGCATTAACATATTGAGTTTATATGTAAGTCCTTCTACATTTACCACACTAAGTGTATATCATTCCCATATATGCATTCCATGCATTCATTATTATCACTTCATATATATCATTCCCATAAATGCATTCCATGCATTCAATATTATCACGTCAATTACACATGTTTGGTTGATATTACTTATTTGGATGTTACTTGCTATACTACCTCCTATAGAAGATCATAAGCTTCATTAATCAAACTTCTACTCAAAATTTGCAATGACCATATTTATTCATATATATGGATATCATATGCCATATCATCTTCACACTTTCAACCATGTAATAGATTTTTTTTTTCCCAGGCACAAAATCCATCATTAGCCACTACTTATCATGATGGAAATTTCACTTCATGCATAAATATACTATCCCTTGTATGCAACATATTGTATGGATTATCAATAGTATCACATGCTCTAATGCATGTCTAAATGAACCAAGAATTAACTCTTACATGCTTATGGTTTCTTATGAATCCTTTTAGCTTCATCTCTTTATGATTGTCTAATGGCCATATCATAATTTTAGCTATAATAGTTGCATTATTCTCTTTTGACATTTCCATATTTCTTTTCTATCCTTGGTTGTCCTTCAACTCCCATGAATACATGTAGACTTTGCACCTTTGCCAATCCTTTGTGGCTAGTAATTTCCTTTGGCAAAATACTTTGAATCCAACCCTACTTGGCCATTTCCATTTTCAACCGATATGTCTCACTAGTGTTTCTACCCTACAAAAATTTCCTTTATCTAGACAACCTTGTTCCACCTTTTGTTTTCATTGTACCTTTTGTACATGTAATCTACTCATTATGCATGATTGTTTTCTTTTGGGAATTCCTTAGCCAAGTCATTATTGGTCATCATACATGTCTAACCATATATTATATTAATTCTAGTTGTTCAACATCCCTTTCCTCTTTTATGTAAATATTTCCTAATGCAATTCCTTTGGATGTACACTTCATGTGTTGGACATTTGGTTCAATGCTCCCCATGTATTTCACGACATGGACTAACTGCCTCTCATGGATCCTAACTCTGGTGATTGTAGCAGAGACTAAGGCCTGCGGGTTTTGGTCTAACGACAATCGTGATTCTAACAATTGGTATCAGATCGACAGGTCTCGAGTTCGAAACTCACCCGACTCGCATTGGGGGGAGATTGTTGGACATTTGGTTCAACACTCCCTGTGTATTTTGCAACATGGACTAACCACCTCTCGTGGATCCTAACTCTGGAGATTGTAGTGGAGACTTAGGCCTGCGGGTTTTGGTCAAATGGAAATCGTGATTCTAACACTATGCTAGTGGTTTCTATACTATTTCCTTTCTTCATTGGCCCCTTGGTCACCCAAATTTTACTTCCATAGTCAATATTTTATCATATTGTAGTGTTGCATAAATTTCCTGTTTCTTCACCTTTCATCCCATTTATGTTAGGAATTTCCTTGACACCCTTAGAGGGTCTTCAAAAATCAACATGGTTTAAGAACTCTCATTCCTTGCTATCATCATTCCTTGAGTGCCACAACAAACTGCAAATATTGTTAGTCAATGATTAGTCTTGGATTCCATGTAAAATTATGGAATACCTCTCTCTTATAGTATGATTTCATTCTTTTGGAATAATCCCATGCTTCCACTATGATATCTGATGACATAAGTAAATCTCCTTTTTTACAATCTTTCAATAGAACTTGTTAGTCTATGACTTGTAGCTCTTTCAAGTTATCACATATTTTTATATAGAGATGATACCTCTCTCTAGAAGAAATACATTCCTTCCTCCATTGGGGAAACATTTTCATCCATCGTTGTTTCATTTACCTCCTTTAATTTCATTATCAATGGAATTTATTTAATCTTCCATGAATGCTAATGGATTTTAGTCACCTGTTGTCTTGATCCAAGCTTATTGTCACTAGCATGGGCACTTGGTTATATTTAATAAATAGTTTCATTCCTCATGGTTCTCAGGATCTTTCCATTTATGTAGGTATCTTACATACTTTGGCCAAATATCATCTATACATAGAATATTATACTTAGAGTATAAGCCCATATGGGTCCTTATACCTATCAACCCTTCCTTATTCATGTTGTAATTAGCTAGAATGACAAAGTCATTCTCTATTTATGTTTACTTAATTTCAGTTGTGCTTTCCTAGTGCATTAGATGTCTTCACGAAATATCTTAATTTAATCCATCCTCTAACTTCTTGTCTCATTAAATATGAAATCAAGTAAAAAAATAAGCTTGATCAATTTATCCATAGTATTTGAGTCCTTATGAGAAAATTCTTCCATATCCCTTTGCTGGAGAGTCCTTGCTAATAATTAGTGTCACTTCACTAGTAGGTACTCAACCATCTTCTTGTCATGTTTTCTTGTCTTTACTTATACATATTTCACATTAACCTAATACATCATAAATGTACCTTAATTCCTAATTTTTTATGCCTATACATCAATTTCGAAATGTGCATTCATCTGTAAGACAATAATAAAAAATAGATTTAAATAGAGATTTGCATATTTTTTAAATACCATGGGAATTATCTACCTATGTACGTCACCAAATAAATTCTTGTGATTTCCTAAGAAATCATATTACTTAATCAACATTATGGTTGCAAATTCATATTATTCCCTTCATTAGCTTTCCATTGACTATTAATTTACCCAAATTTGGATTATGGGATGAAAGTTATGGTCCTTCAAAGTTTTTCTCGTATTTCTATTTTTCCCCTAATTTGACTAGGCATGATCTAACCAATATCCTAATAATTAGAATGATTAGATTTAGATTCCATAGATGGATTCTACCATCCAGGAGTTTCTATAAACTACTTCTATACCCCAATTTGAGTTTTGAGCAAGGAGCTTTGCCTCTTAAAAGGCTTGTGCCTAAATTTTCTCTTCACTATTTTAGGTGTAATTTCATCATACTTTATTTTTCACTTGTAAAATCTCATTGAAAATATCATTCATTTAAACTAGAGAGATTATGTGGATCACTAGTACACATAGTTTTCATTGGATTTTAACATCTAAAAATTTTGTTTAGGGCCTAAAAAGTTCCCTAGAAGTTGATGACAAAGAAATTATACAAAAATTCATAGCAAAAGCCCTTGATTTTGGTTATTTCTATGGAATTTGATGCAATGACATAGATCCTGAACCTTCAGGAATGTTATTTGTTGAACTAATTCATCCAAATATCAACCTTTAAGTGGGGTTTGTTGAAAATTGACTTTAGTGGAGTGCCTAAAAGTTACAAATGATGGACTGAAGCAAGTATTCAACATTAGTCCAAAGCTTACAAAGGTTGGTATCTATTTTTGTTGGTTTTTTATTTTTAGAAATTACAGAAAGATGAATTTGTTGTTGCACTTGACATTTTGAAGACAACAATATATTACTTTCTGAATATAGATTTTCTGCATTTTTGCATGATTAGCAATGTCAAATAGTTAGATTCAATTAATGTAATTGTGTGGGTTTCGTGAAATGGAATTTTTCTTCTCGTAAAATGTTTTCAAACCGGATTACTAAATGGATGTGTTTGCATGTGAATTAACCCCTAGTCTCCTTTAAATACAATGATAAAAGGATAGAAACTTAAAATATTAGAAGCTTATTTTTTAAAGGAAATGTAGGTAGAATTTGCCCCAAAATGTTGAAACCTTCAAGGGAAGCACTGGTGCAACTCTTCAATATGGTATTCCATGTTCTTATGTGTTTGAAATTTCTCTCGTTTCTTGATTTGTCTTCTATTATTGCACACACTGGTGGCTTCTCCTCAACTTGCTCGGCATATCTTAATTTTCATTAGATATCTGGAAACATGGGAAGGTAATGCATTTCTGTGAAAATGATGTTGCATGGAAGGCACTGCCTTTAGGTTTTTCTCTTGTTCATTTTGTCCATTATTTTCAAAACCATATTGTGCATTGATTGTGGACTTTTATTTTTGTTATCAAGTGTATTAGTTTTTTGTCATGAAATTATATTGTTATCTTATAATTTCTCAAGTTAAGCTCGTTAATTTAGAAGTTTTGTGTGAAATATCAGTTTCTCTTGGTACCTCCTACTCTGCCTTTGACTATATGTGGTGCACTTGTTTCTGGGATTTGCAGTTATGTTTGTCAGGCTGCACAAGGTTGACTATCAATGGCATTGTAAAAAATGTCAAAGCACACAAAGAATGCAACATGCACAGATTGAAGTAGTTGAGAATTAGTGGTCTTTTTGGGATAACAAGAGAGCACCTTGAGAAGTTGAATTACCTTTTGGATGGTGGTTTACAACAGATGTCTTATTTAGTAAAACCATGGTTTTATCCTAATGGTCATTATTATTCGCTTTCATATGATGATGACAATACAATTGATATTGAAGCTTGCCCTAGATGTGGGAATGCAAGGCTTGTTTATGACTGCACTAGAGAAAGTTGCCAAAAGAAAAAAGACCAGATAGTTAGTGTCAAGATTGCACATTTTGTATTGCACGTTGTGACGAGTCTGGAAGGTGTATTGATGGTAGTGAGTATGAAGAAACATTTTGTCTCGATATTCTCTGTGCTGACTGCATGCAGGCTTCTCAACTACCAAGAATTAGAAGAGCTTGCCTGTGGTAAATACACCTTATGAGAATTTTAGCTTTACTTTAGGCTTCAATGATTTTGGGCTATTACTTGCTTGTAATTTGGATCCAAAATTGGTTGTTTTGACCTTATCTCAGGGAACTGTTGAAGACAAAGAAAACAAATTGTTATATTTGTGTTTTTTGAGGTGTACATATTAATTTTCCTTATTTTGAGAATCAAAGGTATATCGAGGACAGAAAATATGAAGAAATGCTATCTCAATTTTTGTGAAAAGAAGCCAACAACGGTTTTTCCTTTAGGAGATTTTGGAGAATGTTGGAGAATTTCAAGGCTGAGGTGCATGTTGCAAAATAAAGCAAGGTATTGTGAATAGTACCCCTGATAAGTATATGATTTGGTGATCTCGATATCCTCTCCTTTGAGAAAGAAATCAGTGATCAAGGAGGATTTTCTTCAACACATTGAAGATGATGACTTTGTTTTTCCTAGGTTGACTGTAAACTAATGAAGATCATAGAAAAGGGCCAGGGCATAGAGATGTCTTTGCAATTTGTCTGGGGATGAGACTAGAAGGACCACGTCATCTATAAACATCAAAATATAATATACTCCAACTGTCCCCTACACTATTTGGATGTGCACAACCAAAAATAATGTATATTCACAATGCCTATCTGAACACCAAACACATATCTGTCTTATGACCAGTAGAAAACTGGACAACAAGGATTCTCTTTGCAGAGATATGGATCAATAGGAAGGAGGTGCCTTATGTGATTGTAAAAATTTATTGGATAGAGACACTATTAAAGGGTCTCATGGGTGGAGCTCAGGGCTCTCCTCGAGATCTCATGATTATGCATACTGAGGTGGCACTGCTCTCTGCATGTAACTTATTTCTTTTATGTGTGAGCACTACAAAGGAGGGAGGTGATCATCATGTTGTGTGGGTTGATTGCAGTTATTCTAAGGCTCCTCCATTTTTAAATTAAATAGTTGATTACTATTGTATAGTTGATATCAGACAAGCTTAAATAAGTTCAATTCCAAGCTTCTTATCCTGTTGTTCAAATTGAAAGATTTACAACTGACTTCCTTGTGGTATCATTACAGGATGAACTACTTTGGGGAGAAGCTTGGCTATACAAGGCAACACACAATCCAACATATCTAAACTACATTCAAGTAAATGGCCCATCCTTAGGAGCTGCCCAATCAGATAATGTATTTGGGTGGGACAACAAACATGGAGGAGCTCGAGTACTTTTATCAAAGGTATATATAGTCTGAGTGGGTCTAATAGTCAGTAGTAGTAGGGATTGCCTAACATTTAGTAGCAAGGTATTATTATGTTGATTTCAGATTCCTGAAATATCTTGAAATATGATGGTTACAAGAGGGTCAATTGTTTGAACTTTCTAGTGAGAGTTAGATTCCTAGATATTCCTCGAATATGCAATCCTGACAAGTTCAACAATTAGTACAATAGCATGTGTTTAGTTTTAAGAGGTAACATGTTTAAATCCAAAAGCATTGAATACCCCTTCCTAAATTCACATATGTATTCCTTAATATATTTTAATATTCAAATAACTATTTATTATTGTATTTAACTACAAAGAGACATTTTTGGGTAGTTTGATTGTCTACTGGGTGTTCTATGTAAATGAATAATTGTATTCATGTCATTTGTGTGTAAGAGTTCTTGATACGAAATGTGCACTCTCTTCAAGAATACAAAGGGCATGCAGACAATTTTATTTTCTATCTTCTACCTCAAACACCCTATTCACATGCTCAATATACTCCAGGTGATCTCTTAGAATTTGTTGGCATTGAAATATAGTACACTTGCTATCTCTTCTTCTAAATTTAACACTATATGTTGTTGTGTAAGCAGGAGGTCTTCTTTACACATTGCAGGATACTAATTTGCAATACGTTACATCTTTTTCCTTCTTTCTCTTGACATATGCAAAATACTTGAGCTCCTCCAAACAAGTAGTAACTTGTGGTGGGACAATGACAGTCACTCCTCATAGGCTAAGAGCACTTGCAAAACACAAGGTATAGTTTCATAATAGCCGAATGCTTAATTTTCTTATTATTTCAAAAATTTACTAATGTATGCAGGATCTAAATCAATTTTTTGTTGATGAAGGTTAGCTACATACTCGGAGATAATCCTATGGGGATGTCATACACAGTTGGATATTGTTCCCTCTATCCAAAACATATTTATCACAGAGTCTCTTCTCTGCCTCCAAGGCCAATCATCCTCAACCCATTCCCTACAAAGTAGGCTTCCAATCTCTGTACAACAATGCACCCAATCCCAACATCTTGGTGGGAGCTGTGGTGGGAGGCCCAGAAAACATGGATAGGTTTACTGATTTGAGAAACAATTATGATCAATCTGAACCTTCCACCTACATTAATGCACCCTTAGTGGGTTCTCTTGATTATTTGGCCCATTTCACTAACTCTTAAATATCATATCTTCTTCTTCCAAACAAGAGAAGGAATGAATAATGCTTGGAGATAAGGGTTATAAGCAGCCTAGTATTCATTGCTATTGTTCACATGATTTCTATAGGATCTCCAAAATAAAATCAATGGAATACTGATGCATGATTGTACTATTTTTGGCATATTTGATTGCATTATTTTGATGCTACAATCAATTATTGTGTATCATATATGATAATGTGTTTGGCCTGAATGCTTGTGATTACAATTTTGGATCTTCGCATTTTTAAGTAAAAGTAGATCAAACATTTTGTTTTTTTTTATGAATTTATGTTTATTTTTTTATCCAGTGGAGATTATTGGTGACTTGGGTTCCTTTTAATCAGGCTTCACCATGCGGCCTTACCTAGTGATATACAACTCGTCTCTTGATGTTTTATTCCCTTATAACTATGTCGCATTATTCCTACCATAGTGAAAAGTACTGGTGTAAGACTGATGGATACTTGTACCATTTTTGGCATTTTTGAGTGCTTCATTTGGTTCTACAAAAAAGTTTGGATGTGTGTTACTTGGCATGACTCATGAGTGTTTGAGATATTTTGTTCGGATTGAATACTTTTGATTACAGTTCGATGGTTCTAGATATGGATTATTTTCAAGAATTGAATTTACTTCAACATCAATTTAGAAATTGATAGAACCCCGTTGTTTATTGCTTCTTTTGCGTTTAACTATCTCTTGCAATATCTGGTAGGTATTGGTATCAATACATATTTATATGTTGCAGGTCAATGAGATTGATTCCAGTGTAGCTCTAAACATGTCTGGGTAGACTTTGGAGATGAAAACTTTACCATTAGTAGTTGGGAACATAAAGTGTTGGTTAGAAGAGATGGACAAATGAAGCTATCAATTGGAGTATTTTTTGCTTCAATTGACCAACGAAGTGAACATGCTGTAGGGGAGAGTGCTTATATTGCTTTGGTAGAAATTATTGTTGAATGGTTACAAAACAACCCCAATTTTATGCCAATAAAATCACAGTTTGACACATTGATTCATGAAGAATATCTGGAGTGGATGAAGTTGTGGGAACTAGAGCAATATAGAGGTTCTCTGATGGGCACTTTGATTTGGAAGCAATGTTTCAGTCAAACATGTTTTATAACTGGAATTGAACCTCCACATATTTTTAAATTGTGGCAATTGCTTTAAGATTAGATTGGGATGCAGAGGATTTGAATTGGTTTTGATTGTAAATATTATTTATTTTAACATTATTGATTATGCACACAAGTTTCAAGGCTCTTGTGTGATGTTCCAATGATATTTCAGTATTTTTTGTAAAGACTATGTTTTTCCTGTGAAAGTTGGCATCCCCTAAAAGTTAGACAAGAAGGTGGGTTGGAATTGTTGGCTAGCTCTGAGACTCGACAGTATCATAATAATACAAAACAAAATTAGATGTTACTAGAATAGTATTCTAAAATGTGATATTCACATAATAATACTACTATGTTGTTAAATAATAGAATTTATTAGACAATAATGAGGAAGTTAAATAAAATCTTTGTCAATGAAAAACTCTTGAAATAATAATTTAGTCTCATATTCTACTTTATTTTTTTTATCCTTTGAGTGGCAAGGCACCGTCTATTAAGAAAATTTGCCTCTGTGACATATCATGCTTCTAATTTAATCATAAATTTGTAGATTTGTTTTACTTACTTTTGATGATGGGTAGTTCCAATAAATGTGAATGTTTAGTTGGGTTCAGTGTTTATCTCTTTATATAGGATTGACTTCTGATAATAGTGTTTTATGCCCTATGCAAACATTGTTCACTAGTATGGAAATGCTTAATGGAGAAAGCTTGGTGTCATTCTTGTGAATGTGTGTTGTAACTCATTGTAAAAATATAAAATGTTTTAACTATAATTTTCACTTCATTGATCTATTTGCAGGGGCAAAGTGGGACCTGCAAATCTTGAAGTGTAGGAGGATGAATGTGGAAGTGATGATGATGGTGGTAATCAAAGACCAGCACCGAAGAAGCGAAATGGGCGTCTCCTTTGAATTTTGCTGCCTTTTTGGGTACTTTTTGTTGGAAACCATCTTTGTTTCTATCTATGCACTGTAATTCATACTTTAAGCTAATCTTTAATTTAATAAATCTGGTATATAAACTATATATACTCCTACAATCTAAAGATCATGGATAAATATTCAAAATTTCAAACTGATGAATTTCTTTTAGGAAAAAGTTTTTATAGATGCTTTATTTGAGGAATACTTGTGTGTTAATTCAACATTCAAATATCTTTGCAGAATTATTGTTTGTAAAATCTATGTATTTCTAACTATCTCTTCAGGTAAAATTTAGATACATTAAAGTTATAACATCTTATAGCTTTTAAGTTTCACTAATCTATCATAAAACACTAGAAAAAGACACTATCTCATATCAAACTCAATGCCATTTACTGTGTACAACAGGCCACATTCGTGCTTTACCCAGATCCCATTTTTTTTATATGCATTCTATATCATCCATCAAGGCATGAATGCTTATGATATTGTGAGTAAAATCTTTCGGTAAAATTCACATCAAAGTAAATTTGGTCGACCGCATTTCGAACCAGTATGGTTCATCATCAGGACAAGATGAAAAATTTGATCAGGTAACCCATTTAAATAAATAAGAAAAGCTCCAACTAGCCATTTAACTAAACTAGGAAATAACATCAAAAAATAATAATAATTCATCAGATATTTTTGAAAAATAAATTAAATGTTTACTATTCTATATATTTTAATTTTAATTTTTAGAATAATAATTAATATATTTTATTTTGTTTTATTTTTATTTTTATTTATTTTAAGAATAGATTAAATGATAAAATATTAAATCAATAAAAATAAAAAATAAAAAATAAAATAAAAATAAATAAATAAATAAATATTTATAGTTTGAATTTTATAAATTTATTTTATTTTTAATAATATGTTATATATTAATAATTATATGTTATGTCCACACTATTTATATATATATACATAAAAGAGATCACACTTGTTTAATCCACACTATTTTGGAGTATTTTTATCTAAAGACCATTAAATCTTTAAGCATATTCTAGATATTAAATATACCTATACTAAAAAGACAAGAAAAACTCTAAAAATATACCAAAACATTAGACATAACAAAAAATACGTCAAGGAAATTCATAAAAAGATTATCAACTAAAACTATTTTTAAAGCAACAACACTATAAATAATCCTATCCAAAAGCATATACTTATTAAACATTTCTTATATTATTTTCCAAAAACATATACTTATTAAAAATTTATTATATTATTTTTAATGAAACATAATATAAAACCGGAGCGACTTTTTGAAAGTTTTTCGGTGAATTTTTCATGTCTAATTTCTCTAAAATCCGGTAAAAATTCATTGAAAACAAAAATTTGATGAGTAACCTTGCACAATCAAAGTGCCCCATATAAAATTGGAATATAGGACAATCTATTAATATTAAAAACTGAAAATATATGCTATCTTTATATTCATAATAATTATTAACAAATTGTTAAATACTGCTTTGTATGAAAATTAATAAATTGCCTAACATTTAGGAGGGATTCCTGATAACACCCTAACCAACTTGAGAAGAATAAGTTTAGACATATCTTTCTCCTAAAATGCATATTATATATTAGAACAAGATTCTAAATTATATATTATAACAAAATTCTAAATTGTTTGAAAAAATATAGTCTCTTTTATTTAAAAATTATATTATTAGTGTAACATTGGAGAATTTTTTTTTTAAATAAGTTTTTCCTAAATTTTGATTGGTTAAATAGCCTAGAGTCTTATTTTGCAATGATAATATGGCTTATGGCGTGTTGACGCGTAGTCACTGATACCTAATACAGAACCCCATCAGTTCATATGGACGTGACGGGCATTGTAATGCCGGTAAGTTTGGGCGAATAACACTAACAATGACAGGGTCGACATACCATAGCGAATCTTGTTTATGCAGAGTGTGGATTTTTTTTGGAAAATCAAACCATTACCATTTCCTTATTCACCCTGTGGAAAATTTTGGGAAAATCAATCCATTTCGTCATGCACCCTGTGGAAATTTCTCAAAAAATCAAATCATTTCTCTATCCACCCACCGTGTGGAAAATTTTGGGAAAATCAAACCATTTCCCATGCACCGTGTGGAAAATTTTGGGAAAATCAAACCATTTCTCTATAAAGGTCATCCAGCTTCACTGAGGGAACATTACCCACCACAAAGTCATGAAAATAAAATTTTAACTTATTTTATGAAAGGGTAATGTGAGGATGGTAAGTTTTGCATCTTCCTTGCAGCTTTATTTCGGAATCCAAGGATAACTTAACCATAAAGAATGAGTTCAGAATCCGAGAGTAACTAAAAGAAACAAAAGACTCCAATGAAGGAGTTCTGATACCATGAAAGAAACAGAATGAACATTTAACTTACAATTTTTATTACAAGAAACAGAGCAGAGAAGCTTCTAGATTCTGGAATGTCGGTGGCCATAGCTTTTTCTTGAAGCTAAGAACTCTTCAGAGAGTGTGAGACCATTTCTACGTTAAATGTTGTCAGAGAATAGGTTGGAATCACTGTACATCTAACACTCCCCCTTAATTCCAACCATATGATAGACACACTAAATACACTATGACACAATACATAAGACACAAACATACATCCCTTAATTGACATGCTCCCTGGTCTATGTCTTAGCTAGGCTTACAACAGTACATGACAACAAGGCTTTCATTTTTGTCTTATTTCAAAATGGTTCATACTTGTTTATTTGCAGATGCGGTTTCATCTTCACCTTTCTCGCCATAAAATAGTGGAACACTTGAACACTTAATCTGCTTTTGCTTGTTCTTGCCTGATGATGAACCACACTGGCTCATTTGAAACGCGTCCACCAAATTTACTTTGATGTAATTTTTACAAAAATATTTTACTCACATTTAAATAATAAAAGAAAATCAACTTAATAATAATGGTCCTTCACAACCAAAATTGGAAGTCTTTTAAGCATTTCAATTTGTGTCTCATAAAAATATATAATAATATAAATTGGTCTATAGATAATAAAAAATGATAAAAAATCTCACATATTATTAAATTCCTATATAGTTATTATTAACAAAGTAAAGGTTATATCAGGGGTAGGGTCCATTGGGATTGCGATGGTAGCACATGTACAATGATGAGACGCTGAAATGTTTTGAAAAAAAAAGTAAAATAGACCAAAGTAAAGCTTATATCAGTGGTAGGGTCCATTGGGATTGCGATGTTAGCACATGTACAATGATGAGACCAGCTGAAATGTTTTGAAAAAAAAGAAGTAAAATAGACCAATAGAGCAAAAATCCAATATACCAATAAACCAAAATCCATCACATCAGGGTTGCTGCGTATTTGTTTCGACGTCTGCATGGTTAATGCTCACATCAGGGTTGCTACGTATTTGTTTCGACGTCTGCATGGTTAATGCTCACATCAGAGTTGCTGCGTACTTGTTTCTACAACACCTCCAATGGATAAGAATTACATCTCTGTAACTTACCCTACCTCCTCTTCCCATTGTTGTATTAGCTTAGCAGTGGAGTAAGCCTAGGGGGATTATAGGCATTGACTATGGCGGCATCCCAGGTATCGGCTACAGGGTATAAGACCGGACCTCACTGGATAGGACCTGTACCCACCCAGAAAAGACCGACCGTACCAGATTGGACCTGTTTATGTTGTTGGTATTTTTGGAATATTAATGGGGCTATAGACTTGAAAATAAAGCTTTCCCATCAGGAGTGTGATGACAGACTGAGCGGCGGCCAGAGTGATATAAGTCACATGATCGTGATGGAGAAACGCCGAATCGAAATTCATTAGCGACGAGAAGGACAGAGATCTGTTGTTAAAGATTGCTAGACCAGGTGAGCCTCCGCTGTATTTCAATTGAATTTGATGGTTTTCGCCTATTTTTCAGAACATATGCATATAACTTAGGTAGTTGGAAGAAACGTGCTCCATATAATAATATTTATTTCAGTGATCTTGTGATCTTGTTAACCAGGGTTGATTTGTATGCATGTATCTTGCTACCCATTCTGTATGGATGTGTTTTGCTACCCAGAACAGATTTTGTACTTATATATGTATGGATAGATTGACCCCATTCGGAGAAAGCCTTCTTATTTCTTAGTTGATAATCTTTATATGAGACAAAGGGTAGGGAAAATCTTCTAGCAAATGGTTGTTAACGATATTGAATCATGGTATGCTAAAACGAGCAGGCTACGAGACAGGCTATTGTTTCATGGTCGCCAAGCTGAAATCTGAGGCCATAAATATGATCTGTGAGCGATTATGAGGCGACAAAACAAAGGATTTTTTTGAAATCATGCATAGTCGAGGGTGTTGGAGGAATCACTTTAACTTTATGGAAATAGTAATTTCTATTTTGGGATCTTAGTCACTTATTTAGAAAGTTTACCAATACTTTTTTGTTTTGCTATAATAAGGTATAGAGAAATCTCTTCATAGTATCAGAACCCGGATCCATCTATGGAATCAGTAATTTCCATCCTATAGGATATCCTAGTTAACAATTTGTAAAGTTTACCAACCCTTGCTAGTTTTTGTATACCTTGTAAGGACAAACCTCTTCAGAGAATATCAAGATGACAAGGGGACATGCCAATGAGAAGAGGCTATAATGTTATCCGACTGTATTGTTGTAAAGATAGTTTCAGAGTCCAAACGAGGCATCTTATGAAGGCGTGTGGGTAGTCTGAGACACTTGGTATTTTTCCTTTTCCATGAAGACAGTGAGGAAACGAAGGGAACAATGGAGGGGGTTAACTTTCTGCACAGATGTCTGTTAGACTAGATAAATCTAATATTTGCAAAAACAAAGAATATCAGCCAGTGAAAGTTAAGATAAACTCTTATCATACCTGTGAACATAGCTTTATGTGCCTCTGAGTTGGTTACCAACAGTTTCGGTGGGCGGTTGTGAGAGCTAACAACTATTCAAACAAGTTGTAAACTTTCATTTCCCCACAGGAGCAAATGAGCCCAATGAGGGGGTTGATGGGCTCAACTATCTACTTACTTTGGTTGAGAACGTCAACATGCTCCTTGGTATTCCACGGAGTAAATGTCTATCATGTCTCATAAATTGATGTATGACCACATATTGTTCTCACAAGAATCACATCTTGTCGAAATTTCCAGTGGCATTTAAGCTCAAGCTGAAGTGGCAGTGTATTGTGTTAAATCCATTCGGAGGATTGGTTTTTATTGTTGTTGTTTTGAATAAAACATTCTCACTTTTAGGTTTGGAGTGGGGTTAGTCTGCTGGAACATATCCCTTTTGACAGATTGCGCTAAGAATCGAGTTTTGTTTATCAGTGGTGGTAAATCCAAGAGTAAGCTGAGCTCAGAGTAAACTAACTCTTTTTTTTGGGTCACAGATATAATAAGAAGCTGGGAGAAATTTCAGTCAGGAATGATCAGAGTCTCACCATTGACTGCCATTCTGTGAAGCGATGCCTTAAGCGGTTTGCCCCAATTTTGAATCCGTCCAAATTCTCAAAAACTTTCAGATTAATGAGAACTCTGAGTTCCTGTATCTCTGGAACCTGACGGGAATTTTGCTACAAAATTAGAGGGCTATGAAAACTCCCAGAACCATGACCCAACCGACCTGATATAGATGTAGAAAGTTACCAATTGAGCTCAGAAATTTTGAGACATCTGCCATCTGTGTGTTCTCAAGATACCCATATTATATTTAGATGTGTTGGTCTTACTTTCCCTATTAAATGCACCCAATGGGAAGTTTAAGTTCAATGCGGAGGAACACCCTATTAAATGCAAGTTCAATGCGCTATTACAAAGAGGAACACCCTATTAAATGCACCCAATGGGCAGTTGCCATCTGTGTGTTCCCAAGATACCCATATTATATTTATATTTAGAGGTGTTTGTTTTACTTCCCTATAAAATGCACCCAATGGTTACAAGGAGGAACACTCTTAAGAAGAGATTAGTAGGTAAGTATCCTTATAGGGATTCTCCGCTACAACAATAGATCGAATGTGCCAAGTTTCGAACTTGGGCCAGTGGTGGTAAACTCCCACCTATCTCCATTGGATCATGGCTGTAGAGTTTGTCAACTGAGTTTTAAAATCAGAGATATCCACCATTTGTGTACGCAGGGTAAAAGTAAATATTAAAAATCATGTGAAGGGCAATTTAAAATAAAATCGTCATTAAAAAATTCCCTGGAAAACTTCCCATTCTTACGGAATTTATTAATCAAAATTTCCCATTCTTACGGAATTTATTAATCATGTTTAGTATGGCGACGTTTAAATTTAATCCCTGGAAAATTTGGCAACCAATATTTTCAAAGCTATTAGGCCATTAATACAACATAATGAGAGCCGGAAGGACTGACATCTGCTTTGACCGTCTAAATAATTTTTGCATCTTACATTTCCCGGTTAAGGAATCCGTCAATCCATATCGATATGGCATGGTTATGGTACATGGATAAGTAATATGGATTGATATTGAGCGAAAAATACGAAAATATTTATTTTTGCCTTTATTTTTTTCTTAGATGTGTTCAAATTGTACTAGCTTTAAAATCCTTGCGCCTTATTTACTTTAACACTAATAGGAAAGTTAAAATCTTTTAACCCTATTTACTCTAACACTAATCAAAAAGTTAAATTAGTTACTAAATGATAAATTTAAGAAAGCTATTATTTTTTTCAGAGGAACGGAAAGCTATTATTATTAATTCACTCTTCCATAAATTAAGAAAGTTATTATTATTATTTTACTCTTTCATAAATTAGATCTGAACAATTTTAATAAATTTTTAAATTACAATCAAATAAAATATTATTATTTTTGAAATTAGCTATACAATTTTAATAACTTGTATCTCAATAGAATTTATAATATTATTTTTATATGCTTTTATAATATTTTTCCAACCATACAAGTTTAATTTTTATTTATAATTAACTTAATATTTTTTATTTTATTTAATAAATCTTATAAATATTGTTTAGTTGAACAATTAGTTAAGGTTTTTTTTTATAAATCTATAAATATTGTTTAGTTGCACATTTTGTTAGGTTTTCATTTTAACCAAAGATATAATTATTTTATGTTAAATTTATTATTAAAATGTTATAAATGTGTGAAAATAAAAGAAAAATGAATTTTATTGTAGAAATAAAAATATAAACAAAATATCCAGGAAACCATATTAGTAGAGAAATGGACAGATGATGAGTGGAAAACTGAAGAAGGCAATATCCTTTCCAAATTGAATTTAAAACCTCAAATGCTGGCAAATACTCTTTGGAAATTTAAACCCCCTTGGTAAAATCCAGAAGATAAGTGGATAAAACCACATAATAGATTCATTAAAATCAATTATGATGGGGTGTCAAAAGACAACCTAGGACAAGCAGGAGCAGGAGCGATTTTTAGAAACTCTCAAGGCAGAGCTTGCAGGGTATATGCAATGGACATTAGGTATGAAACGAATAACGAAACTGAGCTAACAACAGTGAAACAAGGGCTAATAATAATAAAACGAGAAAATTACCATCGACTCATTGTAGAAGGAGATTCAGCAATGGTCATAGGGGTGATAAGAAAATTGCAGCAAGGAACGCCATGGGAGAAGATAAGTAAACGCTGGAGGACAACACGTCTTATTCAAGAGATAGGATCACTTATTCAAGAAATCCAATATCTCATACCTTCACATGTTCGTAGATCAGGCAATGAGGCTGCAGCCTATTTAGCAAACTGGGGATGTTGTAATGAGGGACAACAGTTGGAAGTGAATCAAAGAGACATAATATGGGATATAGAATTACACCCTCTCCAGATCATTCTTGAGCGAGACATAGCTGGAAGCCAAGACCCCCGATCAGGGTGCCTAGTGTCAAGTGCTACAGGGAAAGTGGAGGGCGGCGGACATGCGAGGGCATGTGTTACCAGCGTGTGTATTCCTGGCAGCATTAATTCGCCAGCATGAAGGAAGGTAAGCAACATTCAATTTCATTATGATAGGAAATGAATGCCAACTCGCAGTTTCAGGATAGCATTGGAAAAAGCGGAGGAGGGAGAGTTTAAAGAAGAAAACTCCGAAACAGAAGCAATCTAATCGTTTTGGCAGGAACAGTAACGGAGGATTGGGACGAGCTGTTGCAGAACACGCCTTGCCTGGAAGCATTGAAGGCATTGTGGAGAGGCTTCGAGCTTGGGCACATTGGTATGTCATTGTTCTTCAATCCACCCTTCTTCTTTTAACCTTCAATCTCTGTAGAGGTCAGGGTAGAGGTGGCATGGGTAGGAATTGTGACTGTTCTGTCCTTAAGGAGTTGTCTAGTATGGGTTATGCTAGTACCTGTAGCTCGTTCAAAAACATCAATATGTTTATCCCTCAAGAGACTATTCAACCTCACTTTCGCAATCCTTGTAGAAATTTGCATTTGCAGTTTACTTATAGGATTTTAGCTTGTTTTATGCATTTTTTGGAGCTCAATCATGTAAGGCAGTCGCAAATGTTTGAAAACTTTAGTATGCAATGTGAGGACAAGCCAAAAGGCCTCTGCCCTATTTTTTCAAGTGGTTTTGGTGATAATTGGGTTAGCCTCTTTCTTAGTTATGCTTGCTTGGAATGGTCTCGGCAGTCACAAATGTTTGAAAACCTTTGTATGCAATGTGAGGAAAAGCTGAAAGGCCTCTGCCTTGTTTTTTCAAGCGGTTTTGGTCATAATTGGGTTAGCCTCTTTCTTAGTTATGCCTGCTTGGTATGGTCTGTAGACAGTAAGCTAGATAGCCTACCAAAATGTTTCGATCTTTGTCTCTATCAAGGGACTTGCAATAATAATTCTGTGATTCATTCCACAGAGGCATAAATATTCCTGACAATGCATGGGTTAACCGTAACTCTTTCTGCACGTTATACAGGCTCTCAGATAATCTATACAATTTTAGTGTAGCAAAAGGTTCATCTCAGAGCAATAGTTAAAAGACAATCTGTGAAGCAACTGGCCAAGTCCAGAGATAAAGGGAAGCAACAGCTTTCAAAAAATATAGTTGAGCCAAGCAAGCGGGGCAAGAAGACAAAGAAAGAGATAATGGAGAATCTCTCGGAAGTTTACTCTGTTGGTAATCCTCCACAAATCAGAAATGTAATCCAAGGTTGGGAGAGAGAAAGCCACAGTAATGAGGAAGATATTGAGAAACAGGAGGAAAGTATGGATTTTGTCAATGATCCTGCAAATACTAGAGGTCGCCTATCTTTATTTCACCAAACTGTTCACACATACTGGATAAGGAAATGTGTTCTGGCCAAAGCACTGTAAAATCTACAGCCGATAGAAGGCAGTCCTGCAGTAATTTCACTAATTCAGGATATCAAAACTCAACTCCAAGATATCAAGGTATCACAGTACCATACGACAGCTAGAATTGGCAAAATTGAAAGGCAGATTCAACAGATGTAGCAAGTGGACATGCATGGTTTCACAACAAAGGATCCAACACCGATTGACTCTTCAGATGGCTAGTACACCAAGTTTAAGTTTTTATGCTTTTTGCTGATAGCATTTATGTTCCCTGTTGTCAATTTAAATTTTTCTTAAATAGTAAAATGGCCATAGCGGCTAGTAGAAGGAAGAAACAATATCAATTTTGGATGGCTTTTAATGCTTTAAGGTGGCCAACATACCTGGTTTCCTTCGGGCAGGTTGAGGTCACTGACTTTGTATATGTTGCAACCTATCTTTTTATGATAAATAGAAAATACCAAGGACCTACCAAATTTACAAAAATAAAATAAAAATAGAAATAAAATATTAAAGAATTTTAACTAAGAAAATTTTGATCTTTTAAGTGAATAAAATGACAAAGATCTCATAACTTTATCTTCGATTTTTTTAAGAATAGAAATAAAATATTAATATTAATATTAATCATTGTCATTAATGAATTAATAATTAAGGCATACTAATCAGTTCACAAGCATGAAAGCTCTTTATAATATATCTCATATTGTTAAAATTAAAAAAATAGTAGAACTAACTAAATTATACTTTTATTTTAAAGTATTATTATTATTAGTGGTATTTAATTGTAAAAATATTATTATATAATTTAAATACATATATATACATTTTAAAACACATGAACAAAATTCTTATTTATAGAGATTTACCCTCAGATTTTCATAGACATTCTTAAAATGTAAATACATTTTGTTACCATATCATCATTTATCAATAACACATGCCCAAAAAACTATAAATAATTTCATATGACACTTGTTTATATGACTTTTTAATTAATTAATTTAATTAAAATAGAAAAATGACTGTACTTACTTTGAGAATAAATCTCAACCCCCTCTCTCCACACACACACACATATAGCTAAAATTTAAATAATTAAATTTATAATTTAAAAATTTAATTCCAAAATCAACATGTCTATTTGTTAGTCATCAGTAATTTTTGCTATTTGTAGATGACTAAATGCTTTTATTATATTTCTAAAAACAAGATTCATGAATGTTGTGAGTTTTAGAAATCTCACTACCTTCATTATCCTTAAACCAAAATTTTCACTATTCTACTATTTTGTCATTCCATGGTCATCCTACCACTCCTAAAAGACCCCTCATGGGCTCATGCCACTCATTTTTATCCTATTTTCCCACCCATAACCTCAACACTCTGTTTTGCCTTTGCCTCACCCCTCCACTTTCCATCTAAGATTGCCAAACAACCTGCTCCTTCTCATGTTCACTAGGTGCCTCAAGCATTGATGGTCTCAAAACTATCTCTGTAGGCTCTTTAGATGAATCAAGTACATTGGATTTTAGATCTTCAAAACATCAATTTGTCAAAAGCTCTATTTTTTACACTTGAAGACCCCAAGCCAAACTTTCAGTTAAAGACCAAGTCAAAGGAGCCTCCCACTAGGTCATTAGGGTTTCATGGGTTGTAGGGTTATCCTTGGTGTTTTGAAGCATTGTTTTTCATGTGCTAGAAGCTAAATCAAATGTGAAAGAAGGTCGGCACTTGTTTGTCCAAGATAGATCAGAAAAATCTCCAAGGAAGACCACCTTATCAAGTTCAAGTTCTGTAAAGGGAAGTTGTTCATTTTGACATTTCTGCAAGTGTGTGAAGGTGAATATCAGCAGAAAATTGGTAAGATAAGAGGCCTGCTCCTATTTAAAGACATTCAAAGAAAAAGGACAGGGAGCAGTTTATGTCCAAGGAGAAATCAGGGTTTCTAAGCCTGATTGGGCTAGTAGTGTGCCAAGCAAGGATCCAATGCAGCAGAACACATGGAGGAGACACACCAAATGAACCAAGCATGGAAGATATTTCTTAGAAATTATAAATAAAAAAGGGAAAAAGGTGAGGTAAACTGGATAGAAATGAATGAACTTGAAAGGGCTATAGAGAACTTAGAAGACAACACTGATAATTGTTCTCAAGCATCCCAGAAACCTAGGATTTTGGTAAGATGATCAAAGAAGGTAAAAGGGTAAATTTGGACTCCATAATGGCAGCAAAGGTTTCTTGAGGATATCACTGTCTGCAAAGATTCCAAACTCATTCCAGTGAGTTTTTCATGACAAAGATGGTCATAAGAGGTAGAATGAAGATGCTCAAAAGAAGGTAAAATGAAGCTGTTGGGCCTTCATCATGACAACAGAAGGAGATTTGAAGGGCCTGCTATGTGTATCTTCCCAGAGTTTGCCAAGGTGAGATTCCTCACAGTTTCAAAGGAAAAAGAAGTAAAGAAAATCAGTGAGAAGGGAAGAAACCATGTTTTCAGGTCACCCACACTCAGAAATGTCAAAAGGGGTTAAAAACATGATTACAACTTCACAATGCAAGAAAAAATGGTTTTGGCAGTGCTGCTATTAAAAATCCCTCAATAAGTTTCAAGATGGCAAAGAAGGTAGTTTTTAGGGTTCTGATATGTCAAGATAAGTGAAACATACCCTCAGGCTAAAAAGACCCTTTCATGTTTCCAGCAAGCTGCCACCAAAAAGGAAAAAGTGCCATTCAAATATTTTTCAGCCACCTACAGCAAAAAGAGACAACGAAATATCAGTGAAAAAGTGAGAAGGAGTAACAACATTAACAAAGTGGGTTTTCTAATTTAAATTTATTTCCTTGGCTATAAAGGACCTTTTTTCCCTTCACCCAACTCATTATGCATTTGCAAAAATAGTCAGAACATCCAAGGGAGAAATTTGGGCATTTTAGTAAAAAATTGAACAAGTATGCCTAGCGCTGCACGTTCAGGCAGGTGCTATGCATTCAGTGCCTGGCGCTGTGCATTCAGGAGATTTTTCAGTGCAAAATTGCACTGCACTGTGCATTCAGGGACACGAGCCGCGCTTTCGTGCAGGCGCTCCCTGTTCGCTCAAAGAAGGCTCGACAGCCCAGAAAAGTGTTCGGGCGCTATGCATTAGGAAGCCTGACAAGCCCTAAACGCATTCAGGTGCTGTGCCCAGGAGAGCCTAACACCAAACTCTACATGCAGGAACTACGTGTTGGGCAGGTAGACCCAGAAATGCGTGCAGGCACTACACGTTGGGCAGAGAGGACCCGACTATGCGTGCAAGTGTTGCGCCTTTGCCAGAAGCTCTCCCTCCACCTGCAAATGCCAAAAAAAAAAACAAAAAGACTCTTCCAAGCTGCATCAAAGGATTTTCAAAGGAATTAAGAGTTGGTAGGTGGATGTCTAGCCTTGTCCTCCAGTAAATTTGATGATTTGATGATTAAAGGAAATTTACCAAACCCTACATCTTCATACTAAACCCTGTTTAAGCCTCCAAGCAAGAATATATTAGTCAAGTAGGGTATGAAGTAGGGTAATTACAGTGAGTTGAAGATTAACCTTCATCAAAGCTTAAGGGGCTCAGTCATACACCTACACCTTCCTCTCACTCACTTGCAAAGGCTGCCTTTCACCCTCATTCCAAATCAATCCTCATACCAAAGTTTCACAAGCAGAGCTAGGATTTTTTTATAGTCAGCAGAAATCAAAATGTCAGAAGGAGGAAATATTAGTAGTGAAGAAGGCCAAGTGCCTATGAGGTAGAAGCACAGGGGTGGGAAGGTTAATAGGTTTGAACCCCAAGACACTGTGGATCTTAACGCCTCTCCTATGATTATCACCTGTTTCCAAAATGTAGGGTGCTTTCAGTTTTGTGAAAAGTCCAACAGGTGCAAAGTCACCCTGAGCTTACTAGGTTGTTTATCCTCAACCTACACAATAAACAAGTGAATCTTGCAGGGTTAACCTTTGAACTCTCCTCAGATGCCATTGCCCATGCTACAGACATACCCAATGTTGGTGAAAAATGGTTCAAAAGAGCAAAGTTAGACATAAATTTCTATGAGCCATTTCTCAAACCTAGATAAAAAAAAGGTTGCAAATCTATCTTCCCTTTTTCACACTTGCTGGAGAGGTATGCGTCCTTGATTAAGGTCATCATAAAATATTTTACATGTGAGGGGAGATACTCTAGGCTTTACTCCTATCATATCAGATTACTCATGCACTTTACTAGGGTTAAAATGCTTAATTTACCCAACTACCTATATAGGAGTATTGATAAGATGTCCTTTGTTGTACAAAAGAGGAACTACTCCCAGCAAATGCAAAGTTTGTTCCATCACTCCTTGATCAAGATGGTTGTGCTACATCATTTGGAGCAAAAGGGCATACCATGGGAGGTGTTCATTACTCATGAGGTCTTCACAAACCCACGACCCCATCATCAGCAAAATTTTCCCTCATCATCCCATCCTCCTTCCTCACCCTCTCCTAATGCATCAACCAAAGAAGAAAGTGACCATGATGAGAAATCAAATACTAGTGAAGGAGAGAGCAATAATGATGAAACGAGCACTGAGAAAATAGAGAGTGAAGAGGCAGAGGTTAGCAATGAAACAAAAAACATAGAGGTATATGAAAATGAAGATGAGGCAGAAAATGTTGATGAAGAGGAAGCCACTGAATCTAAGGGCAGTGAGTTTGATATTTGGAGTAATGAAGCAAGCATCAGTAAGGAAGAAGACAGTCATGACAGTCATGAAAACAATGAAGAAAACGAAGAATTTGATGAGAGCATTAAAGATCACAGTTATGAGACTGCTAGCAGTAATGATGAACAAGATGAAGGCAATACAAAGGATAGTGCAGAAATCAGTGAAGAGGCGAATAGTGAGGCTGATGTTGAAGGTAATGAGGTAAGAAACAGTCAAGGTAATGAAGAGGAAGACATGGAGACAAATGATGGCAGCCATGAGGAAGACACCAAAATGATCACAAGCAAACCCCTTCCATTAACATATCAAAGAGGAGAAAGGAATTTGTTTGTTGCCTCTAAAAGGCAAGGGGCAATGCCTTCCACTTCTACCAAGCAGCTAGATAAAGGCAAACAAAAGGAGAAGAACGGTAAGAAAGGTAAGCATGAGCTTGAACAAGAATTTGACATCATTGAACTTGATAGTGAGAGAGAAGATAAAGGGAGAGCCACTAACATATTGCTCCAAAGCAAAGATGCAGAAATTAGGGATCTAGAAAAATTCCTTGGCATGGCAATGTATAACATTGAGTATTATAAGAATGAAAACAAGCATTTGAAGAAGACAAAGAGGGACCTTGGCCTACAGAAAAAGATGGCCAAGCACTATGCATTGCAAAATCAAATTGCAAGGGCCAAGCTCAAAGGAGCCCTTGCCGAAATAAAATCACTCAAGGAGGAAAAAGACCAAGAAAACCTTGGAATCTTGGCTGAAGCTTCTCTACAAGCCTCCCAAACCCCATAAGGAAGATATCTACCAATTTTGGGAGCTTTTTGACAATTTTTGGTTTTTTGCTAAATTTAAGGCCTAAAGGCGCAACACCCTTGGTGCTATGATTTCACCTCAGGCATCCTGAGGAGGAAAAATTTTCATTTTTTGAATCCTCAGCTCAAGTACAACATGCTCACCTAATTTCAGAGCATTTGGAGCATTTTTGGTCCCTTAAAAGGCCCAAAAACATGTCATTTTTCACCTTTCTGCCTAGTTTTCAGGACTGGCGCTGCGCCTTGAGCAGCCTTGGGAGTTTCAATTTTTTAACAGGTTAATGGAGCCTAATCAGAAAATGAAGAGCAGTTTTGGAAAGTAGACTCGATAGGCTTTCCAACGAGCCATGCAAATTCCGACATCGAGAAGGTCATCAAAACTTGGCTGCAAGTGGACCCAGTTTTCCTGTGCATGCGCTACGCCTTCAGACCTCACTGTTGCGCCTTTAATGTGCAAAAACCAACAAAAGACACTCATTTATGAAAAAATGATATCTTTGTTTTTTTTTGGCCAAATCTTTCCAAAGTTAGGTGCTAAGAGTTATTTTTGCATTTATTTCATGAGATATTTTATGTCTTGGGCCTTGCATGGTTTCTTAGACATAAATGACATTTGTGGTCTTTTTGACATTTTCAAACCATAGTTAGGGTTTTTTCCCTCCTTTGTTAGATAAATAGAGCATGAGGGCCTTATTGTAAAAGGTTGGCATTTGATGACTCTTGGGAGAAATACATAGTTTTTTTGGAGATTGAAGAGAAATTGGTGTTGTGGAATTTGTGGATGGCTTGTTTTGATTGATGATGGAGAAGGCTTGCTTGCAAGATTCCTAAGCATGGTTAATGGTGATGTGCTTCTATTCAGTTCTTGTTTTCTTATGTATCATTTTGTTACATCCTTCTATATTGCAGTAGGACAAAGGTTTTAGACTAAGAAATGTTTTTCAAAGGCGCCTTAGCTCTGTTTGTTCTTCACTGTCTCTATGTTTTCCTCTGCTAGGTCAGTTTAGAGAATTATTAGTTGCTCTCTAGACCCACTCAAGCTTGTTTATCTTATGAATGATTCGATACAGTAGATATCAAAGATATTTTATGGTTAGCCCTACTTGTTTGATGTCACTAAAACATTGTTCTTGAGATCTTTCTTTGAAGTATCACTAATTAGGTTTTGCCAAAGAGGCTATGTTTTGATCATACCCTTTTTCCATTCTTGAAAGGTTGCTTCGGAGGTCTTTATGGCTATGATCAATGATGTTTAGCAGTTCCCTCTTCTTTGATCTATGTTATATGTCTATCTTAAATGTTTTCTAACCTTGAAGGTGAAATCACTAGAAGTTAAATAAGTTTCTTGCCTTCTATATTTCACTGGATTGTTTGTCTTAAATGCTTATTTGCTTGAGTTTAATCAAAGAGTTATTGGTTTGCCCTATCTTATGATTACTTCTTTATGCTCAGTAGTGTTGAAGACCCTTCTTGTTAAAGTATTTGACAACGGATTCTTAACTGCCCTTTGCCCTACTTTGTTCACAAACTTGATGTTCATTTCATTTCACACAAACCTTGAAAATCCATTTGACCATGTTAGATTTGTCCTGTGATGCACCCTGATTCATTGTTGAACTTTCCATGACTTTTTATAGACACCATAGCCCAACGACTTGAAGATTTCCTCACTCCATCTATTCTACTTGATCATCTACCCAACCAAAACAAACAAACAGACCCTAAACTTAACAACTAGCCTAAAATCAAACACTAAAAGCAAACAAGTTCACATCCTTTGCACGAAATAGAGAGAGCCCTCTTTGAGTCCAGGAAGGCTAGGTCCTAGGACTCCAAATACTGGTCTGATGTTACCCCTGTTCATTTGTTCTCACCAATCTAACAAATTACGGAGAACTAACATAATGGCGATCACGGTGGGACTTTCTGAGTAAGTAACAAGCTTATACATCATTAGAGAATTCAGAAGCCCTTGTCAAACTGTATCTATTGATCTCTCGCCACCGCATCGCCTAAGATAATGGTGATCATGGTGGGACCTCCTAGGTTAGTGATAATCTAAGTACTCCTTAGGACTTCAGAAACCCTTATCAAATCGTAGAAAACTCAAGTGTTAGCCAAAAGTAGAATCTAATTGTCTCACCATCCTAGCAAAATTATGACTCAAATAGAGGACACTCATAGAAACCTTAGGGCTACATAAAGGAACTCAGAAAACCCCAAAAACATTCTCTAGATTGGTTTTTTGTCATTTATTGGTGGTGGACCATAAATACATATCCTCAAAACAGAAAAAAACATCCACCTAGCGACTCCACTAGCCTCCAGTAGGCCTACTAACTTTACTAGTTTTCATAGACTTCCCTAGGATTGTGTCAAATCAGCCCTGAGAAGTTTAGAGGCCTAGTCACACACTGTGTGAGTTTAGAAAACACTAAGAGAGGTCAGCTTTTCGAAAACAGTCAAACTTTTAGCCTCTCTACACTTTGGGTATGAAATCTAGCTTCACAAAGGATCAGTACCAGATGTCACTCAGACCCAAAGCCTCCTACCATAGTTGATGACCCAGAAAAGATTTTGTGGCAAACTTCTAAAACTGAAATTCAACTACTATTAGGACCATTCATAGATTAAGCTCTATCCCTGAACATCTTACAGCCTTGCAAGATCCCTAGTTTGACTTACACCATATAAGAAAACTTTTCAGAACCAAGTCACAAAGTGGGATTGACCAAACTGACCTTGAGCCCATAGATTTGCAGTAGAGTTCTAGTAGAGAAGCCTCTCCTTCCACTCCTCCTGACTTTTAGCTTCTCCATCACTTTGGCTCTTTTCATCCCAAATTTTCTCAAAATAATTTTGTTGGTTCAAGTACATCTACCACCTCCATTCACACATTCGCTGTGAAAACCAATCCACTTCATTCTCCACGCCCTCTCACAAATCATCCCCTTGTAAATACTCCTTGGATTCCATTCCCTCCCATCATGACAGCATGGTATGCCCCTCTAGCACTACCACAACCTCTGATACCTTTGTCAAATGACTACCAATCCAAAATCTCTCACTTCACTGGAGCTAAATCTACCACTGCCCAACAACATGTAGATAGGATAAATGATGCTTTTGACTACATAGAATTAGAAGAAGAGACCATAAAATGAGGATTTTTTCCCAGAGTCTAGGAGGAGAATCCAAGAAATGGTTCAAAAGCTTGACTCTTAACAGCATACAGGATCTCCCTTCCCTTTACCAAACATTCATAAACAAGTGGGAGATTAAGAAAAACATTCTCCAAATCCTTTCAGAGTATACCAACCTTAAGAGAAATGTCGGGGAAAGTGTCCAAGACTATTGCACTATGTTCAATAGTGTTTACAAAGCCCTCCCATCGAACATGAAATCCTCACCAGGCTCAGCCTTAGCAAAATTTCCAGAAGGTTTTGATCCAGACATGGCCTATCGACTGAGAGAGAGAGATCCCCTAACTTTATAAGACATGCAAAGGGGAGTTGTGAGTGTAGAGACCAACTTGATTGAAAAGAGGGCTAGGATGAGATCAGAAAAAAGAGTCACCTATAAAGATGAAACTATGGTCTCAACCTCCTCATCTGATGATAGAATTGACAATTTAGTGAGGGTAATGGAAATAATGATGGAAATGATAAACTTGAGTGAAAGAACACCACCTAGGGAAAACCAAGAAAATCCACAAAACAGAAATAGGAATCCAAACTTCAGAAGAGACTCTCCCCAAAACAGACAAAGAGATAATGACCAACAAATCAAACCTCCTTTCCAAGACAATTATGTAGATGAAGAGGGAAGAGAGGCTGAAGAACTTAAAGAAAACCATGTATACTTGATAGGTTCTGATAATGAGGGTGATGTTTTTCTCACTAAAGAAGAACAATGTTTCTTTTCCTCAGATCAAACTGAAACAAACTATGAGGATTCTGAAGACTACCAATTAGGGTTTGAAAATTCCATAATGGAGGTCCATAGGCAATATGACCTTAGGAGAAAAAAGAACCAAGAAACCTCGAAGAAGAACAAAGTAGACACTACTATTAGGAAGACCCCTGAAAATACTCCTAAGAGGACAGGAGACGGTACTGACACTATGGCTAAGAAAATTGATCCAAACAGAGACAAATCTAGCCAATAGAGTGGTGACCCAAGCTACCCTATTACCTTTACTAGTGGCCCTGAAAAAACTCTTTTGTCCAAAGTCCCAAATCAGAATCAGCAAACTAAACTTGTACAAAAAATTATGGCCGATAAAACTGATGCAAATATGCCCAAACCACAAGTACCTTTCAGTTTGGATGGAGAGATTGCTAAGATCAAGGTAGCCATACCTCTCACTGAACTGATCACCCAAGATATATATAGGTCCCAATTTTTGAATGTTTTGAACATAGGGAATGATACTGACACTCTAAACTTGACTGATAACAACACCCCTGTTTAGTCCATTCATTCAGACCTTGACTCATTTATCTTGTATAACGGAGATGACATCAGTGAACAAGTAAATGAAATTGAGACAGATCCAGACATACCACACCAGTCAAACCAGACACCGAATGAAGAACTCAACAGCTAAAGCTCTAGCAGCTCTGAATAAAAACATAGTGGCGAAAATACACTGGAAACACTTTGGAACATGAGCTTTGATGGCTCTTGTGGAAAAGCTAGTTTAGGAGCTAGTGTCTGGATACATAACACAAATGAAGGCCATTCCTACAAACTAGATTTTCAATGCACTAACAACATTGCAGAATACGAGGCTCTCTTCCTTGGTTTACATTTGCTAAAAAACATAGAAGCTAAGAAGATCTCAGTCCAAGGAGATTCAGAGTTGGTCATTAGGCAAACCAAAGGGGAGTATTCAGCGAAGAATCCTAGAATAAGAGAGTATAGGAATGCTGCCTAGACCTCCTGAAAACCTTTGAAAAATATGAGCTCACTTTCATCCCTAGATCTCAAAACAACCTTGCCAATGAGCTTGCCTTTGCTGCCAAAAATTGCCAAATACCCCATGCAAACGAACAATGCACTGTCAAAGTAAAAAACTAGCCTACAGTACCTAACAACGTAGACTATTGGCAAGTGTTTGAGGGTGATAAAAAAATTGATGACTTTTTGCAATCTAAGAATGAATTTGCAATACCAAAACCAAGCTCAGGGCATGAAGAAGATTATTTTGCTGAAAAACAAGCCCACAAAACAGAGTTGTCCTCTACTGTTGATATAAATCTGCTTGAACATCCTTATGAGGCAGAATTGTTTGAAAATCTAGATCGAAAGGACCTTGAGGTTTTACAATGTAAAGATGATACATTACCAAGCGACCTTACACCGTTATAAGAGTTTTTTGGTTTTAATGATGTGGCTAGAAAGCCAAAGATGGAATCTACTGAGACTAATGTAGAAGAATATAACATAGGCAGCGTAAATGAACCCAAAATGATCAAGCTGTTCAAAACTCTTCCTCCTCACATAAAACATAAATATATTGAGCTTTTTAAAGAGTTTAAAGATGTGTTTGCATGGGGGTATGAGAACTTGAAGTCTTATGACACAAGCATTATTCAACATAAAATTCCTTTCAGGGAAAATCAGAGACCATTCAAACAAAAATTGAGAAGAATAAACCCCATCCTAGTACCTTTAGTTGAGAAAGAGATTAAAAAGATGTATGATGCTGGGATCATAGTCCCTCTTAGGTACTCAGAATGGGTTTCAAACCTTGTGTCATTTAGGAAAAAGACTGGGGATATTAGGCTGTGCATTGACTTTAGAAATTTTAACAAAGCCTCCCTGAAAGATAATTATCCTTTGCCCAAAATGGATCATATATTGCAAATGGTAGTTGGCTCTAAGAGAATATCATTGCTTGATGGCTTTTCAGGTTACAATCAGGTACTAGTACTTCCAAGTGATCAACACAAGACTGCTTTCACTACACCTTGGGGCACATTCATGTATGTTAAAATTCCCTTTGGGTTAATGAATGCGGGGGCCACTTTTCAAAGGGCCATGGACATAGCTTTTTCAGAAGACATAGGTTACTTCATAGTCATATACCTTGATGACATCATTGTCTATTCTAAGACTGATGAAAAACACTTAGTCCATTTGAGAAAAATCTTTGAAAAATGTAGGAAGTATGGCCTGTCTTTGAATCCTAAGAAAACAATGTTTGGTCTTTGGGAAGGAAAACTCCTAGGCCACATTATCTCTGAAGAAGGAATCAAAATAGACTCGAAAAGAATCAAAGGTATATTGCAAATCAACCATCCTAGAAACATTAAAGAGCTGCAATATTTCATTGGAAAGATCAACTTCCTAAGAAGGTTTATCCCCAACCTTGCTAAACTCCTAAGGAATATTATCAACATGCTCAAAAGGGAGATAGGAGTTAAGTGGACCTTGGAAGCCAAACAATCATTTAAACTGGTAAAACAAGCACTCACCCAAACACTAGTTCTAATCAGTCCTAACTTTACCAAGGACTTCTACATTTTCTCATTTGCATCTGAACACACCATTCCTGTAGTGTTGTTGCAAAAGAACATTATGGGGCAAGAACAACCCATAGCTTTCTTCAGTAAGGAATTAAGAGATGCTCCCTTAAAATATAACATTATGGAGAAACAAGCTTTTGCCTTGATCAAAGCATTGAAAGATTTCTGAGTCTACATTTTTCACTCTCATATCATTACTTTTGTTCCACACACAGTTGTCAAGGACATTCTAAATCAGGACCCTGATGGTAAATGGTAAATGGTAAAGGGCATATTGCTTAAATGTTTGCTTGAAGATGATGCAGACAAAATCATGCATGAGCTACATGAGGGAGAGTGTGAAGGCCATCTCTACTAGAAAACCACATCTAACAAAATCCTTAGAGCTGGCTACTATTGGCCCACCCTTTTTCCTAACACTTACAAACTTGTATTGACTTGCCATAAGTGCCAAATCTTTGATGGCAAGAGAAAAATTCTACTTTTGCCATTGCATCCCATCAGTGTTGAAGCTCCTTTTTAACAATGGGGTTTGGACTTCACTGGAGAGATCCACCCTACCACATCTGCCCAATGCAAGTGGATCCTCATTGCCACTGATTATTTCACTAAGTGGATAGAAGCCATCCCTTCTAAGAATGCCACCTACTCAGTCATTATCAAATTCCTTGAAACCAACATCTTGGCCAGATTTGGTTGTCCTAGAAAGATCATTACCGATAATGTTGTTGCCTTTAAATCTAAAAGAATGGTTGACTTTTTCTATAAGTATCATATCATACTAGGGCATTCCACAACTTATTACCCTCAACGTAATGGGCTTGCTGAGTCCTCCAACAAAAGTTTGGTGAACATCATGAAGAAGCTACTGGAAGAGAACCAAAAATCATGGCATAGCAAACTAGTGCATGCATTATGGGCTGATAGACTAACCACTAAGAAATCAATCAATATGTCTCCCATTAGGGGAATTTTAAGGTCTAAAATGGGCCTCCTAAGAAAAATGTACAACCAAAATAAACTTTATAAGAACCAATAGGATTCAAGATGATGATGTCATCCATAATGGATGATTCACCATTTTTGGAGTAAAAAAGTAAAAATATTAAAAAATAATAAAATAATAAAACTACTTTTTCAACTCGTATTTTAAACTTATCTCCCAAAATTTTTACTCAAATTTTGAGCGGGAGTACTCGTTGGATACGGAATTAATTCCTCATCGAATTACCTATGTTACATACTTACGATGAACTCTTCTACACGAAAAATGAAATACATAAAAAGCGTTATTGTAATCACATTTTTTTTTATGTATTTCTCATTTTTAAATAATAGGACCATCGAAAGTATGCAACATGAATTTACGGATGAGGAATTAGAATCGCATCTAACAGTACTCCTTTCGAAATTTGAGTAAAAAACGGAGATAAGTTGAAAATATGAATTGAAAAAGTAGTTTTTTCATTTTTCCCTCTAAAATTTGATGATGTCATCAAATCTTATTTTATTTTTTCCACTATTATTTTATAATTTCCTTAGGAGGCCCATTTTAGACCTCAAAATTCCCCTAATGCTATCAGTTAGTATATGGCATGGATGCAGTCTTCTCAACATCCTTGGGAGTTCGAGTGATAAAACTCCTCCAAGAAGTGCAATCAGAAGAAAATGGCATGCAAAGGAGGCTGAACCAAACCATTCATTTGTAGCAGTCAAGGGAGGAAGTTTACAAAAGGACACAAGCAGTACAAGAAAACATAAAAAAGATCTTTGACAGAAGGACCAAAGCAAAAGACTTCCAGATTGGAGACACAGTTCTGAAATGGGACTCAAGGAGAGAGGACAAAGGCAAGCATGGAAAGTTTGACAATTTGTGGAAGGGTACTTACATCATTCATTCAGTTAGAGGTAACAATGCTTTCTTTTTACAAAAGCTGGATGGAGAAGAGTTATTTGGAGGTATTGTCAATGGCAGGATGCTCAAGCACTATTATTGTCAGAATTCATAATTTGAAACTTTCATTCATTGTACATAACATTGCATGATGAGAGATCATAAAGACAAAAACACAAAAACAAAGAAAGAAGGAAAAAGAGGGTAGGAAAAGAATAGGTACAACCCCATACCCAAAAAAGAGTACTGCTGAAAATGCACAAGCCTAAATGCCACTACTTGTTAAGAAAAAAAGTCTTGTTCAGTCATCTAGCCTAAGCATGGCTGAACATGTTTTGAATTTCTATCGATAGGTTAGTGAAAAAAGGCTTGTCAAATTATTTAAGATTGACTTGTCGGTAGTAATAGATTAGGAGGAAAATATGTTGGTTCTCAATGCTCAAATATGAACGAAACAGAAACATAAGGATGACTAACAAATGATGAAACAAAACCCTCATATTTACTAGTTTTGTTTGTAAAAAAATAATGTCCGTGTGTAGCTTGTCCCGATGCCACATCCCATGATAAATCAGATTGCTTAATCTTGGTTCAAATCATGTTTTCAATTTCATGTCAGTATATTACAGAATGAAGTTTTCAATTTCTACTATTTTTTCATTCCATGGTCATCCTACCACTCCTAAAAGACACCTCATGGGCTCATGCCACTCATATTTATCCTATTTTCCCACCCATAACCTCAACACTCTGTTTTGCCTTTTCCTAACCCCTCCACTTTCCATCTAGGATTGCCAAACAACCTGCTTCATCTCATGTTCACCAGGTGCCTCAAGCATTGATGGTCTCAAAACTATCTCTGTAGGCTCTTTAGATAAATCAAGTACATTGGATTTTAGATCTTCAATACATCAATTTGTCAAAAACTCTGTTTTTTACACCTGAAGGCCCCAAGCCAAACTTCCAGTCAAAGACCAAGTCAAAGGAGCCTCCCACTAGGTCATTAGGGTTTCATAGGTTGCAGGGTTATCCTTGGTGTTTTGAAGCATTGTTTTTCATGTGCTAGAGGCTGAATCAAATGTGAAATAAGGTCATCACCTGTTTGTCCAAGATAGATCAAAAAAATCTCCAAGAAAGACCACCTTATCAAGTTCAAGTTCTGCAAAGGGCAGTTGTTCATTTTGGCATTTCTGCAGGAGTGTCATGGTGACTATCAGCAGAAAATTGGTAAGGTAAGAGGCCTGCTCCTATTTAAAGACATTCACAGAAAAAGGACAAGGAGAATTTTATCTCCAAGGAGAAATCAGGGTTTCTAAGCCTGATTGGGCCAGCAATGTGCCAAGCAAGGATCCAATGCAGCAGAACACATGGAGGAGGCACACCAAGTGAACCAAGCATGGAAAATATTTCTGAGAAATTATAAATAAAAAAGGGAAAAAGGTGAGGTAAACTGGACAGAAATGAATGAACTTGAAAGGGCTATAGAGAACTTAGAAGACAACACTGATAATTTTTCGCAAGCATCCCAGAAACCTAGGATTTTGGTAAAATGATCAAAGCATTAGGGGAATTTTGAGGTCTAAAATGGGCCTCCTAAGAAAAATGTACAACAAAAATAAAATTTATAACAACCAATAGGATTCAAGATGATGATGTCAGCCATGGGGGATGATTCACCTTTTTTTAAATAAAAAGGTACAAATATTAAAAAATAATAAAATAATAAAACTACTTTTTCAACTCGTATTCAACTTATCTCTCAAAATTTTTACTCAAATTTCGAGTGGGAGTACTCGTTGGATGCAAAATTTAATTCCTCATCCAAGGAGTACCCATGTTGCATACTTTCAATGAACTCTACTACACCAAAAATGAGAAATACATAAAAAACGTGATTGTAATCACGTTTTTTTATGTATTTCTCATTTTTCGTGTAGTAGGACCCATCGAAAGTATGCAACATGGGTACTCAGCAGATGAGAATTAATTCCCCATCCAACGAGTGCTCACTGGCCCGATACTTTGGGAGACTAGTTGCTCTGATGAAAAAGTAGTTTTTTCATTTTTCCCTCTAAAATTTGATGATGTCATCAAATCTTATTTTATTTTTTCCACTATTATTTTATAATTTCCTTAGGAGGCCCATTTTAGACCTCAAAATTCCCCTAATGAAGGTAAAAGGGTAAATTTGGACTCGATAATGGCAGCAAAGGTTTTCTGAGGATATCATTGTCTGCAAACATTCCAAACTCATTCCAAGGAGTTTGTCATGACAAATATGGTCACAAGAGGTAAAATGAAGATGGTCAAAAGAAGGTAAAATAAAGCTGTTAGGCCTTCATCATGACAGCAGAAGGAGATTTCAAGGGATTGTTGTGTGTATCATCCCAGAGTTTGCCAAGGTGAGATTCCTCACTGTTTCAAAGGACAAAGAAGTAAAGAAAATCAGTGAGAAGGGAAGAAACCATGTTTTCAGGTCACCCACACTCAGAAATGTCAAAAGGGGTAAAAAACATGATTACAACTTCACAATGCAAGAAAAAAGGGTTTTGGCAGTGCTGCTATTAAAAATCCCTCAATAAGTTTCAAGATGGCAAAGAAGGCAATTTTTAGGGTTTTGATATGTCAAGATAAGTAAAACATACCCTTAGGCTAAAAAGACCCTTTCATGTTTCCAGCAAGCTGCCAACAAAAAGGAAAAAGACCCATTCAAATATTTTTCAGCCACCTACAGCAAAAAGAGACAAAGAAATATCAGTGAAAAAGTGAGAAGGAGTAACAACATTAACAAAGTGGGTTTTCTAATTTAAATTTATTTTCCTCAGCTATAAAGGACCTTTTTGGCCTTCATCCAACTCATTATGCATTTGCAAAAATAGTCAGAACATCCAAGGGAGAAATTTGGGCATTTTAGTAAAAAATTGAGCAAGTCTACCCGGTGCTGCGTGATCAGGAGATTTTCAGTGTAAAATTCCACTGCGCTACGCGCTTAGGGACACACGTTGTGCGTTCGTGCAGGCACTACCAGTTCGCCTAAAGAAGGCCCGACAACCCAGATAAGTGTTCGAGCACTACGTGTTGGGAAGCCCGACAGGCCCTAAACGCGTTCAGGCTCTGCGCCCAAGAGATCCCGACACCCGACTCTACGTGCAGGCACTACGCATTGGGCAAGCAGACCAAGAAATGTGTGAAGGTGCCACGCGTTGGGCAGAGAGGACCTGACTGTGCGTGCAAGCACTACGCTTTCGCCAGAAGCTCCCCCTCCACCTGCAAATGCAAAAAAAACAACAAAAAGACTCTTCCAAGCTGCATCAAAGGATTTTCAAAGGCATTAAAAGTTGGTAGGTGGATGTCTAGCCTTGTCCTCAAGTAAATTTGATGATTAAAGGAAATTCACCAAACCCTACATCTTCATACTAAACCCTGTTTAAACCTCCAAGCAAGAATATATCAGTCATGTAGGGTATGAAGTAGGGTAATTACAGTGAGTTGAAGATTAGCCCTTCATCAAAGCTTAAGGGGCTCAGTCATACACCTACACCTTCCTCTCACTCACTTGCAAAGGCTTCCTTTCACTGTCATTCCAAATCAGTCCTTATACCAAAGTTTCATAAGCAGCGCTAGGATTTGTTTAAAGTTGGCAGAAATCAAAATGCCGGGAGGAGGAAATATTAGTAGTGAAGAAGGCCAAGTGCCTATGAGGCAGAAGCACAAGGGTGGGAAGGTTAATAGGTATGAACCCCAAGACACTGTGGAGCTTAATGCCTCTTCTACGATTATCACCTATTTCCAAAATGCAGGGTGCTTTCAGTTTTGTGGAAAAGTCCAACAGGTGAATAGTCACCCTGAGCTCACTAGATTGTTTATCCTCAACCTACATAATAAACAAGTGAATCTTGCAGGGCTAACCTTTGAACACTCCTCAGATGCCAATGCCCATGCTACAGACATACCCAATGTTCATGAAAAATGGTTCAAAAGAGCAAAGATAGACATAAACTACTATGAGCCATTTCTCAAACCTAGATACAAAGAAGGCTGCAAATCTATCTTCCCTTTTTCACACTTGCTGGAGAGGTATGCGCCCTTGATGAGGGTCATCATGAAATATTTTACATGTGAGGGGAGATACTCTAGGCTTTACTCCTATCATATCTGATTACTCATGCACCTTACTAGGGTTAAAATGCTTCATTTACCCTACTACCTATATAGGAGTATTGATAACATGTCCTTTGTTATACAAAAGAGGAATTACTCCCAGCGAATACAAAGTTTGTTCCATCACTCCTTGATCAAGATGGTTGTGCTACATCAGTTGGAGAAAAATGGCATACCATGGGAGGTGTTCATTACTCATGAGGTCTTCACAAACTCACAGCCCCATCATCAGCAAAATTTTCCCTCATCATCCCAACCTCCTTCCTCACCCTCTCCTAATGCATCAGCCAAAGAGGAAAGTGACCATGATGAGCAATAAAAAACTAGTGAATAAGAGAGCAATAATGATGAAACAAGCATTGAGGAAACAAAGAGTGAAGAGGCATAGGTTAACAATGAAACAAAAAACATAGAGGTAGATGAAAATGAAGATGAGGCAGAAAATGTTGTTGAAGAGGAAGCCACTAAATCTAAGGGTAGTGAGGCTGATATTGAGAGTAATGAAGCAAGCATCAGTAAGGAAGAAGACAGTCATGACAGTCATGAAAACAATGAAGAAAATGAAGAATTTGATGAGAGCAGTAAATATCACATCCATGAGACTCCTAGCAGTAATGATGAACAAGATGAAAGGTAGTACAAAGGATAGTGCAGAAATCAGTGAAGAGGCCAACAATGAGGGCTGATGTTGAAAGTAATGAGGTAAGCAGTAGTCAACATAATGAAGAGGAAGACATGGAGACAAATGATGGCAGCCATGAGGAAGACACCAAAATGATCACAAGCAAACCCTTTCCATTGACATATCAAAGAGGAGAAAGGCATGTGTTTGCTGCCTCAAAAGGCAAGGGGCCATGCCTTCCACTTCTACCAAGCAGCTAGATAAAGGCAAACAAAAGGTGAAGAAAGGTAAGAAAGGTAAGCATGAGCTTGAACAAGAATTTGAAATCATTGACCTTGACAGTGAGAAAGAAGATAAAGGGAGGGCCACTAGCATACTGCTCCAAAGCAAAGATGCATAAATTAGGGATCTAGAAAGATGCCTTGGCATGGAAATGTATAACATTAAGTATTATAAGAATGAAAACAAGTAGCTGAAGAAGACAAAGAGGGACCTTGGCCTACAGAAAAAGATGGCCAAACACTATGCATTATAAAATCAAATTGCAAGGGCCAAGCTCAAAGGAGCCCTTATCGAAATAAAATCACTCAAGGAGGCAAAAGACCAAGAAAACCTTGGAATCTTGGTTGAATCTTCTCTACAGGCCTGCCAAACTCCATAAGGAAGATATCTACCAATTTTGGACACTTTTTGACATTTTTTGGTTTTTTGCTAAATTTAAGGCCTGAAGGCACAACACCCTTGGCGCTATGCTTTCTCCTCAGGCATCCTGAGGAGGAAAAGGCCCAAAAACATGTCATTTTTCACCTTTCTTCCTAGTTTTCAGCACTGACATTGTGCCTTGCGCAGCCTTGGGAGTTTTACTTTTTGGATAGGTTAATGGAGCTCAATCAAAACAACAAGGGCATGTTTGGAAAGTAGACTCGACAGGATTTCCAACGAGCCATCACAAAGCAAATTCTGACATCGGGAAGGGCATCAAAACTTGGCTGCAAGTGGACCCAGTTTTCATGTGCATGCACTACGTCTTCAGACCTCACAGCTGCGTCTTTAATGTGCAAAAGTCAACAAAAGACACTCATTTATGGAAAAATGATATTTTTGTGTTTTTTGGGGCAAATCACTCCAAAGTTAGGTGCTAAGAGTTATTTTTGCATTTATTTCATGAGGTATTTTGTGTCTTGAGCCTTGCATGGTCTCTTAGACATAAATGACATTTATGGTGTTTTTGACATTTCAAACCCTAGTTAGGGTTTTTGCTCTTCTTTGCTAGATAAATAAATCATGAGGGCCTTATTTTAAAAGGTTGGCATTTGATGACTCTTGGGAGAAATACATAGTATTTTGGAGATTGACATAGTTTTTTTGGAGATTGAAAAGAAATTGGTGTTGTGGAATTTATGGATGGCTTGTTTTGATTGATGATGGAGAAGGCTTGCTTGCAAGATCCCTGAGCATGGTTAATGGTGATGTGCTTCTATTCATTTCTTGTTTTCTTATGTATTTTTTTGTTACATCCTTCTATATTGCAGTAAGACAAAGGTTTTAGACTAAGAAATGTTTTTCAAAGGCACCTTAGCTCTGTATGTTCTTCACTGTCTCTATGTTTTCCTGTGCTAGGTCAGTTTAGAGAATTCTTAGTTTCTCTCTAGACCCACTCAAACTTGTTTATTTATGAATGATTCAATACATTAGATATCAAAGATGTTTTATGGTCAGCCCTGCTTGTTTGATGTCACTAAAACATTGTTCTTGAGATCTTTCTGTGAAGTATCACTAATTAGGTTTTGCCAAAGAGGCTATGTTTTGATCATACCCTTTTTCCATTCTTGAAAGGTTTCTTTGGAGGTCTTTATGGCTATGATTAATGATGTTTAGGAGTTCCCTCTTCTTTTATCTATGTTATATGTCTATCTTAAATGTTTTCTAACCTTGAAGTTGAAATCACTAGAAGTTAAATAAGTTTCTTGCCTTCTATATTTCACTCGATTGTTTATCTTAAATTATTATTTGCTTGAGTTTAATCAAAGAGTTATTGGTTTTCCCTATCTTATGATTACTTCTTTATGCTTAATAGTGTTGAAGGCTCTTATTGTTAAAGTATTTGACAAAGGATTCTTAACTACCCTTTGCCCTACTTTGTTCACAAACTTGATGTTCATTTCATCTCACACAAACCTTGAAAATCCATTTGACCATGTTAGATTTGCCCTATGATGCACCCTGATTCATTGTTGAACTTTACATGACCTTTTTATAGACACCATAGCCCAATGAATTGAATATTTCCTCACTCCATATATTCTACTTGATCATCTACCCAACCAAAACAAACAAACAAACCCTAAATTTAACAACTAGCCTAAAATCAAACATTAAAAGCAAACAAGTTCACATCCTTTGCACGAAATAGAGAGAGCCCTCTTTGAGTCCAGGAAGGCTAGGTCCTAGGACTCCAAATACTATTCCGATTTTACCCTTGTTCATTTGTTCTCACCAATCTAACAAATTACGGGGAACTAACATAATGGTGATCACGGTGGGACTTTCTGAGTAAGTAACAAGCTTATACATCCTTAGAGAATTCAGAAGCCCTTGTCAAACTGTATCTATTGATCTCTCGCCACCGCATCGCCTAAGATAATGGTGATCATGGTGGGACCTTCTGGGTTAGTGAGAATCTAAGTACTCCTTAGGACTTCAGAAACCCTTATCAAATCGTAGAAAACTCAAGTGTTAGCCAAAAGTAGAATCTAATGTCTCACCATCCTAGCAAAATTATGACTCAACTAGAGGACACTCATAGAAACCTTAGGGCTACATAAAGGAACTCAGAAAACCCAAAAAAAATTCTCTAGATTGGTTTTTTGTCATTTATTGGTGGTGGATCATAAATACATATCCTCAAAACAGAAAAAACATCCACCTAGCGACTCCACTAGCCTTCAGTAGGCCTACTAACTTTACTAATTTTCATAGACTTCCCTAGGATTGTGTCAAATCAGCCCTGAGAATTTTAGAGGCCTAGTCACACACTGTGTGAGTTTAGAAAACACTAAGAGAGGTCAGCCTTTCGAAAACAATCAAACTTTCAGCCTCTCTACACTTTGGGTATGAAATCTGGCTTCACAAAGGATCAATACCAGATCTCACCCATAGCCAAACCCTCCTACCATAGTTGATGACCCAGAAAAGATTTAGTGGCAAACTTCTAGAACTGAAATTCAACTACTGTTGGGACCATTCATAGAGCAAGCTATGTCCCTAAACATCTTACAACCTTGCAAGATCTCCATTTTAACTTACACCATACAAGAAACCTTTTCAGAACCAAGTCACAAAGTGGGATTGACCAGACTGACCTTGAGCCCATAGATTTGCAGCAGAGTTCTAGTAGAGAAGCCTCTCCTTCCACTCCTCCTAACTTTCAGATTCTCCATCACTTTGGCTCTTTTCATCCCAAATCTTCTCAAAATCATTTTGCTGGTCCAAGTACATCTACCACCCCCATTCACATATTCACTGTGCAAACCACTCCACTTCATCCTCCACCTCCTCTCACAAACCATCCCCTTGTAAATCCTCCTTGGATTCCATTCCCTCCCATCATGGCAGCATGGAATGCCCCTCTAGCACTACCTCAGCCTCTAATACCTTTGCCAAATGACTACCAATCGAAAATCCCTCACTTCACTGGAGTTGAATCTACCACTTCCCAACAGCATGTAGATAGGGTGAATGATGCCTTTGATTACATAGAATTAGAAGAAGAGACCATAAAAATGAGGATTTTGGCCCAAATTTTAGGAGGAGAAGCCAATAAATGGTTCAAAATCTTGACTCCTAATAGCATACAGGATCTCCCTTCCCTTTACCAACATTCATAAACAAGTGGGAGATTAAGAAAAACCATCTCAAAATCCTTTCAGAGTATATCAACCTTAAGAGAAATGTCCAGGAAAGTGTCCAAGACTATTGCACTATGTTCAATAGTGTTTACAATGCCCTCCCATCGAACATGAAATCCCCACCAAGCTCAGCCTTAGCAAAATTTCCAGAAGGTTTTGATCTAGACATGGCCTATCGACTGAGAGAGGGAGATCCCCTAACTTTAGAAGACATGCAAAGGGGAGTTGTGAGTGTAGAGACCAACTTGATTGAAAAGAGGGCTAGGATGAGATCAGAAAAAAGAGTCACCTACAAAGATGAAACTATGGTCTCAGCCTCCTCATCTGATGCCAGAATTGACAATTTAGTGAGAGTAATGGAAAGAATGATGGAAAGGATAAACTTGAGTGAAAGAACACCTCCTAGGGAAAACCAAGCAAATCCCCAAAACAGAAATAGGAATCCAAACTTCAGAAGAGACCCTCCCCAAAACAGACAAAGAGACAATGACTAACAAATCAGGCCTCCTTTCTAAGACAATTATGTAGATGAAGAGGGAAGAGAGACTAAAGAACCTGAAGAAAACCATGTAAACTTGATAGGTTCTGATAATGAGGGTGATGTTTTTCTGACTAAACAAGAACAAGGTTTCTTTTCCTCAGATCAAATTGAAACAAACTATGAGGATTCTGAAGAATACCAATTAGGGTTTGAAAATGCCATAATGGAGGTCCATAGGCAATATGACCTTAGGAGCAAAAAGAACCAAGAAACCTCCAAGAAGAACAAAGTAGACACTGTTTTTAGGAAGACTCCTGAAAATACTCCTAAGAGGACAGCGGACAGTACCAACACTATGGCTAAGAAAAACTGATCCAAATAGAGACAAAACTAGCCAACAAAGTGTTGACTCAAGCTGCCCTAGTACCTCTACAAGTGGCCCTGGAAAAACTCTTTTGTCCAAAGTCCCAAATCATAATCAACAAACTAAACTTGTAGAAAAAATTATGGCAGATACAACTGATACAAATCTTCCCAAAACACAAGTACCTTTCAGTTTGGAGGGAGAGATTGCCAAGATCAAGATAACCATACCTCTCACTAAACTGATCACCCAAGATATGTACAGGTCCCAAGTTTTGAATTTTTTGAACATAGGGAATGATACTGACACTCTAAACTTGACTGATAACAACACCCTTGTTTATTCCATTCATTCAAACCTTGACTCATTTATCTTGTATAGTGGAGATGACATTAGTGAACAGGTAAATGAAATTGAGATAGATCCAGACATACCACAACAGTCAAACCAGACACCGAACGAAGAACTCAACAGCCAAAACTCTAGTAGCCCTGAACAACAACATAGTGGCGAATATGAGCTAGAAACACTTTGGAACATGAGCTTTGATGGCTCTTGTGGCAAAGCTGGTTCAGGAGCTGGTGTCTGGATACATAACACAAATGAAGGCCATTCCTACAAACTAGATTTTCAATGCACTAACAACATTGCATAATATGAGGCTCTCCTCCTTGGTTTACATTTGCTAAAAAACATAAGAGCTAAGAAGATCTCAGTCCAAGGAGATTCAGATTTGGTCATTAGGCAAACCAAAAGGGAGTATTCAGCGAAGAATCCTAGACTAATGCTGACCTAGACCTCTTGTAAACCTTTGAAAAATATGAACTCACTTTCATCCCTAGAGCTCAAAATAGCCTTGCCAATGAGCTTGCCTTTGTTGCCAGCAATTGCCAAATACCCCATGCAAATGAAAAATACACTATCAAAGTAAAAAAACGGCCTACAGTACCTGACAAGGTAGAATATTGGCAAGTGTTTGAGGGTGATAAACAAATTGATGACTTTCTGCAATCTAAGAATGAATTTGCAATACCAAAACCAAGCTTAGGGCATGAAGAAGATTATTTTGCTGAAAAACAAGCCCACAAAACAGAGTTGTCCTCTACTGCTGATATAAATATGCTTGAACATCCTTATGAGGCAAAATTGTTTGAAAATCTAGATCAAAAGGACCTTGAGGTTTTACAGTGTAAAGATGATACATTACCAAGGGGCCTTATACGGTTAGGTTGTTTGATTTTAATGATGTGGCTAGAAATCCAAAGATGGAATCTACTGAGACTAATGTAGAAGAATATAACATAGGCAGCATAAATGAACCCAAAATGATAAAGCTGTCCAAAAATCTTCCTCATCACATAAAACATAAATATATTGAGCTTTTTAAAGAGTTTAAAGATGTGTTTGCATGGGGGTATGAGGATTTGAAGTCCTATGACACAAGCATTATTCAATATAAAATTCTTCTCAAAGAAAATTAGAAACCATTCAAACAAAAATTGAGAAGAATAAACCCCGTTCTAGTACCTTTAGTTGAGAAAGATATTAAAAAGATGTATGATGTTGGGATCATAGTCCCTCTTAGGTACTTAGAATGGGTTTCAAACCTTGTATCAGTTAGGAAGAAGACAGGGGAGATTAGGCTGTGCATTGACTTTAGGAATTTGAACAAAGCCTCCCTGAAAGATAACTATTGTTTGCCCAAAATGGATCATATATTGCAAAGGGTAGTTGGCTTTAAGAGAATATCATTGCTTGATGGCTTTTCAGGTTACAATCAGGTACTAGTACTTCCAAGTGATCAACACAAGACTGCTTTCTCTACACCTTGAGGCACATTCATGTATGTTAAAATTCCCTTTGAGTTAATGAATGCAGGGGCCACTTTTCAAAGGGCCATGGGCATAGCTTTTTCAGAATACATAGCTTACTACATAGTCATATACCTTGATGACATCACTATCTATTCTAAGACTGATGAAGAACACTTAGTCCATTTGAGAAAAAATTTTGAAAAATGTAGGAAGTATGGCCTGTCTTTGAATCCTAAGAAAACATTGTTTGGTCTTCAAGAAGGAAAACTCCTAGGCCACGTTATCTCTAAAGAAGGAATCAAAATAGACCCCAAAAGGATCGTAGGTATATTGCAAATCATCCATCCTAGAAACATTAAAGAGCTGCAATCTTTCATTGGAAAGATCAACTTCATAAGAAGGTTTATCCCCAACCTTTCTGAACTCCTAAGGAATATTACCAACATGTTAAAAAGGGAGATAGTAGTTAAGTGGACCTTGGAAGCCAAAAAATCATTTTAACTGGTAAAACAAGCACTCACCCAAACACTAGTTCTAATCAGTTCTGACTTTACCAAGGACTTCTACATTTTCTCATTTGCATTTGAACACACATTGCTACAGTGTTGTTGCAAAAGAACATGATGGCGCAAGAACAACCCATAAATTTCTTCAGTAAGGCATTAAGAGATGCTCCCTTAAAATATAACATCATGGAGAAACAAACCTTTGCCTTGATCAAAGCATTGAAAGATTTCTGAGTCTACATTTTGAACTGTCATATCATTTGTTTTGTTCCACACACAGTTGTCAAGGACATTCTAAATCAGGACCCTGATGGTAAAAGGGGTAAATTGATTACTATTATCTTATAATATGATTTAGAGATCAGACCCACTAAACTGATTAAAGGATAAGGACTCGAAAAACTTATGGCTGAATCAAATTTTCAAGCACTAGACATGAATATGGTTGATGCATTAGAGGAACATGAAGAGCTCACAACTCCCCACATTGAAGAAGTATTTCTGAATTCATCTTGGTATGCTGATATTCTATATGTGCTTATTTATCTTAATGCTCCTCCTACTTTATCCAAAACCAAAGCTAGATTCTTGAAACAAAAAGCTTTAAATTTCTACATCTTACATGGAGCTTTGTATTGGAAAAATTTTGTTGGCATATTGCTTAAATGTTTGCTTGAAGATGATGCAAACAAAATCATGCATGAGCTGCATGAAGGAGAGTGTGGAGGCCATCTCTACTAGAAAACCACAGCTAACAAAATCCTTAGAGCTGGCTACTATTGGCCCACCCTTTTCCCTGACACTCACAAACTGGTCATGACTTGCCATAAGTGCCAAATCTTTGATGGCAAAAGAAAACTTCTACCTTTGCCTTTGCATCCCATCAGTGTTGAAGCTCATTTTCAACAATGGGGTTTGGACTTCATTGGAGAGATCCACCCCGGCTCATCTACCCAACACAAGTGGATCCTAACTGCTAGTAATTATTTCATCAAGTGGATAGAAGCCATCCCTTCAAGGAATGCCACCGACTCAGTCATTATCAAATTCCTTGAAACTAACATCTTGTCCAGATTTGGTTGTCCTAGAGAGATCATTACCGATAATGCTGCTGCTTTTAAATCTAAAAGAATGGTTGACTTTTGCTATAAGTATCATATCACACTGGGGCATTCCACAGCTTATTCCCCTCAAGGTAATGGGCTTGTTGAGTCCTCCAATAAAATTTTGGTGAACATCATCAAGAAGTTGCTAGAAGAGAACAAAAAATCATGGCATAGCAAAATAGTGCACGAATTATGGGCTGATAGACTAACCACTAAGAAATCAATCAGTATGTCTCCTTATTAGTTAGTATATGGCATGGATGCAGTCTTCCCAACATCCTTGGGAGTTCCAGTGATGAAGGTCCCCCACGAAGTGAAATCAGAAGAAAATGACATGCAAAAGACGCTAAACCAAACCATTCATTTGCAGAAGTCAAGGGAGGAAGTTTACAAAAGGACACAAGTAGTACAATAAAACATAAAGAAGATCTTTGACAGAAGGACCAAAGCAAATGACTTCCATATTGGAGACACAGTGTTGAAATGGGACTCAAGGAGAGAGGACAAAGGCAAGCATGTCAAGTTTGAGAATTTGTGGAAGGGTCCTTACATCATTCATTCAGTTAGAGGTAACAATGCTTTATTTTTACAAAAGCTGGATGGAGAAGAGTTATTTGGAGGTATTGTCAATGGCAGGATGCTCAAGCACTATTATTGTCAGAATTCCTAGTTTGAAACTTTCATTTATTGTACATAACATTGCATGATGAGAGATCATAAAGACAAAAACACAAAAACAAAGGAATAAGGCAAAAGAGGGCAGGAAAAGAATAGGTACAGCCCCATACCCAAAAAAGAGTACTGCTGAAAGTGTGCAAGCCAAAATGCCACTACTTGTTAAGAAAAAGAGTCTTGTTCAGTCATCTAGCCTAATCATGGCTGAACATGTTTTGAATTTATGTCGATAGGTTAGTGAAAAAAAGGCTCGTCAAATCATTTAAGCTTGACTTGTCAGTAGTAATAGATTAGGAGAAAAATATGCTAGTTATCAATTCTCAAATCTGAACGAAAGAGAAAGATATGGATGACTAACAAATGATGAAACACAGCCTTCATACTTTCTAGTTTTTTTTTTACAAAAATAATGTCTGTGTGCAGCTTGTCCCCATGCCACAGCCCAGGATAAATCAGATTGCTTAATCCTGTTTCAAATCATGTTTTCAATTTCATGTCAGTAGATTAGAGAATGAAGTCTGTCAAACAGCTTAATCTTGACAGATGAATAATCTAGCTAGAGAATAAAAGAGTTCACTAGCATAATCTAAATTCTTGGGAGTGATAAGGGTACAAATAGATAGTTTGTTTTGTTTTCAAAAGAAAAAAGAACGTCACGGGTTTTCCAGTCCAAGTGCACCCACAAGAAGAAAAAAAAATGATAGGCAAAGGTATGATGGGTAGGTAGAGATGAGGTTGAAGCAAACATGTCTTTCGGATTTTGAGATCATAGCTTCAAGAGAAACAACAACAAATGAAAGAAGAAAAATATGCCCAATGGATGAGGCATTCATCTTCATAAACTCAAAGATTTGATATTTTGAAGTTTCGGACACCTCCTGAGAAGGAGCTGCCCACCCCAAGTAGAGCCATTGTTAGTCATCAATAATTTTTGCTATTTGTAGATGACTAAATTATTTTCCTAGATTTCTAAAAACAAGATTCATGAATCTTGTGAGTTTTAGAAATCTCACTGTCTTCATTATCCTTAAACCAAAATTTTCACTATTCTACTATTTTGTCATTCCATGGTCATTCTACCACTCCTAAAAGACCCCTCATGGGCTCATGCCACTCATATTTATCCCATTTTCCCACCCATAACCTTAACACTCTGTTTTGCCTTTGCCTCACCCCTCCATTTTCTATCTAGGATTGCCAAACAACCTGCTCCTTCTCATGTTTACCAGGTGCCTCAAGCATTGATGGTCTCAAAACTATCTTTGTAGGCTCTTTAGATAAATCAAGTACATTGGATTTTAGATATTCAATACATCAATTTGTCAAAAACTCTGTTTTTTACACCTAAAGACCCCAAGCCAAACTTTCAGTCAAAGACCAAGTCAAAGGAGCCTCCCACTAGGTCATTAGGGTTTCATAGGTTGTAGGGTTATCCTTGGTGTTTTGAAGCACTGTTTTTCATGTGCTAGAAGCTGAATCAAATGTGAAAGAAGGTCAGCACCTGTTTGTCCAAGATAGATCAGAAAAATCTCCAAGGAAGACCACCTTATCAAGTTCAAGTTCTATAAAGGGCAGCTGTTCATTTTGACATTTCTGCAGGAGTGTCAAGGTGACTATTAGCAGAAAATTGGTAAGGTAAGAGGCATGCTCCTATTTAAAGACATTCACAGCAAAAGCACAGGGAGCAGTTTATGTCCAAGGAGAAATCAGTGTTTCTAAGCTTGATTGGGCCAGCAGTGTGCTAAGAAAGGATCCAGTGCAACAAAACACATGGAGGAGGCACACCAAATGAACCAAGCATGGAAGATATTTCTTAGAAATTATAAATAAAAAAGGGAAAAAGGTGAGGTAAACTGGACAGAAATGAATGAACTTGAAAGGGCTATAGAGAACTTAGAACACAACACTAATAATTGTTCTTAAGCATCTGAGAAACATAGGATTTTGGTAAGATGATCAAAGAAGGTAAAAGGGTAAATTTGGACTCCATAATGGCAGCAAAGGTTTTCTAAGGATATCACTGTCTGCAAACATTCCAAACTCGTTCCAAGGAGTTTGTCATGACAAAGATGATCATAAGAGGTAAAATGAAGATGGTCAAAAGAAGGTAAAATGAAGTTGTTGGGCCTTCATCATGACAACAAAAGGAGATTTCAAGGGACTGCTATGTGTATCATCCTAGAGTTTGCCAAGGTGAGATTCCTCACTGTTTCAAAGGACAAAGAAGTAAAGAAAATCAGTGAGAAGGGAAGAAACCATGTTTTCAGGTCACCCACACTTAGAAATGTCAAAAGGGGTAAAAAACATGATTACAACTTCATAATGCAAGAAAAAAGGGTTTTGGCAGTGCTGCTATTAAAATCCCTCAAAAATTGTTAGAAAATTATATATAACAGAGCAATGAAACACATAAAATATATGGAAAACACAAGCACACAAAACACATAAAACCAGAGAGACACAGATATACGTGGTTCACCCAGTTTGGGCTACGTCCACCCTGAACAGCCAGTCCTTCCTTTCTATTATCCAGCAAAATGAAGAGACATAACCTATAGCAGATCTGCTGTAATATCCTTTGTTCCCTCTCACAGTCTCCCTATTTGTTTCTCGCTCTGAGAATACACATACAATACACAGCCGCAATACAATGCCTTGATAAAAGCGAGGGGTTGCCTTCTAGGGCAAAAAAAACCTAAACTAAACATAACTTCTACCGTCAAATCATCCGCCTAATGAATGACCTAGATTGACTAGAAATTACTATACTTTTACAAGGCAATTTTACATCTGTTTTTAGCTTTGGGGCGCTGCCCCCGAAACCCCCCACCAGGGGGGGGCTCCATAAACTCCCAGCCGCCCCTCCCTGGACCCCCCAGGCACCATTTAATTACAGGTGGCATTGCCGCCCCATTAAGGTAGAGGGGTCCAACGCTGTGATACAAAATAAACAAGATAATCGAGCTCCACGCCCAACAATCTCCCACTTGGAGGCAGATTGTAGCAACTCCACCGCTGCTTCATTTGCTGGACCATGACTCCTCTTTGGACCTAGCTGTTTCTCATCTTCATCGTCATCCTTGAGACCAATTGAAACTGAGCATATTCTCAGTTTCTCCCTGGTTACAACTTTTGTTAGCATATCTGCAGGATTCTGGCTAGTGTGTATCTTTTCCAGCTTCAACTGTCCATCTTCCAATACTGACCGTATGAAATGGTACTTGAGTTGTATGTGTTTAGTCTTGGAATGAAATGTTGAGTTCTTTGCAAGATGAATGGCACTTTGGCTATCATTGTATAATGTGTCCATATCATGCTTCTTATCCAATTCATCCATAAACCTTTGTAACCAAATCATTTCTTTACTAGCCTTTGTAGCAGCAACATACTTTGCTTCTATTGTTGAAAGTGCAACAACACTTTGGAATTTTGAAACCCAACTGACAGTTGTTCCACCTACAATAAATACATATCAACCACGTAGTTCTCCTCCTAAAGACATCTCTTGTGTCACTACCATGTACGCATCAACATATCACTGTGGGAAACAATGCTTGGTTCTGTGACATAATGCTTGATTTGTGTTACCTCTCAAATATCTGAGAATCCATTTTACTGCCATCCAATGTTCTTTTCCTGGATTATTCATGTACCTGCTTACAACTCCCACTGCATGTGCAATATCAGGCCTTGTGCAAACCATTGCATACATTAAGCTTCCAGCTGCTTATGCATATGGAACTTTAGACATATAGTCCATTTCTTCTTGGGTCTTGGGGCACATCTCCTTACTAAGTTTGAAATGGCTAGCAAAAGGTGTACTAACTAGTTTTGCATTCTGCATATTAAATATTTTCAACACCTTTTCTATGTAGTCAATGCAGAGATAGTGTTAATTTTACGTTTTCATCTCTAGTTATTCTCATACCAAGGATTTGTTCTTGAGTTAAATCCTTCATTATAGTGAATTTGTAATTTCTTTTGAGCATTTATTTCTGCACAATGAACCTACAACAAGCATTGATGTCATCTACCTGTCTGATAACAATATAATATGTTTGCCATCATTTTCTTTTTAGGCCATATGATAATCAGAAAGTGACATTTACTAAACCCTATTCAGACATGAACTTGTCATTAGGAGTGTCTGTTGCCTTGGAGCTTGTTTTAAGCCATACAAACTCTTCTTTAACCTGCACACCAATTTTTCTTTCCCTTTTACCTCATATCCTTCTGGTTGCTGCATGTATATCTCTTCCTCCAAATCTCCATGGAGAAATGTTGTCTTTACATCTAACTGTTCAAGATGTAAATCTTCCGCTGCTACAAGACTTAAGATAGTTCTGATTGAATTCATCTTAACAACAGAAGAAAATATTTCATCAAAATCAATACCTTTCTTTTGTGCAAACCCCTTCACCACAAGTCTAGCTTTGTACCTCTGTTTTCCTCCATCTTTTTCCTTCAGCCTGTAAACCCATTTATTCTTGGGGCAGTTTTACTTTCGAGTTGTTGAATCTACCTTGATTTGTTACACCATTTTTTGGTCATCTAACTTTTCATCATTAGATGGACCCAAGTACACCATGTAAGACCAGTTTTACCCCAAGTAAAACTGCTTTCACTATGTTAATTAGGAAACCCCAAAAAGGAATAATTAATTAAACCATAATTTAATTATTATTCCCAGTCATGTTTAACCCAAAAACAAAGAAATTAATGAGATAAACCCATAGTTATCTTATTATTTTCTAGGAATAATTATTTAAATAATATTCCTTGTTATATATGACCAAATCAACCACCATTAACCAAATAAATCATTATTTATTTGATTATATCCCAACCACTTCCTTAAAAAGATAAATAAATCATTTATTTATTTATTTTTCACTAATCAAGGGATTTGACCCAAGTCAAACACCCTTTCCCTCCAACAAATAATAATAAAAAATTCCATAGAGGTGGATCTAGATTTGGTTAACATTATTTTAATCATGCACCAAGATCTAGAATGACCCAATATTTTGTTATAAATAGGAGGGTTTTCCCCTTCATTCTTCACCTTTTGTTGCATACTAGATCACTCTGGATCTATACACTTGGTCTCATTTTATGCCATTTTGCTCCCATTGAGCTCTACCTTCTACATTGGGTTTTCTACATCTACAAGAGAGAGAAAGCTTAGATCTGAAGTGCTGAGGACTACAAAAAACCCATCCCATTGAGGAGATCTGGATACACCTTCTTGTTTCCTCCCAGGTGCCCTGTAATATAAAAATTCATTCAAAAATCGTGTTCTTGTCTTGTATGTTGGATGCATGGAGCAAACTCTTTACTTTACTGCTTAATGTCTTTCCATTTATAGATCTGTTTGTTGCAGCACTTTAACTATTAATTGCAGATCTGAAGATGTTTTGCAGCCATTATTGTTGTTAGGGCTATTAGTTATGTGTAGCTAAAGTGGTTCTTTTTCGTGCACTTCGACGAAGAATTCATACTAACATGATTTACAAGAATGGCAAGAATAAACGCTACAGGGGGCCACATCAGAACCACTCTGAAATCCTAGGACCTAGCCTTCCTGGATTCAGAGATGGATCTCTCTATTAAATGTTTTCAAAGGATATATCTTTATGCTTTGTTTATGATATTAGGCTAGTTATGAAGCTCTTAGGAACTTGTTTGTTTTTTTGGTTGGGATGGATATCATTAACTGAAGAGGTCATTTGAAGGGTGAAGGTGAGATTAAATTAACAGAATGTTTCGGCTGAAAAGATAGGTCATGAAACAATATTAACCCATTGGGCTATGCAGTCACAAAAGGATTTAATTGCACAACAATTCTTCAAGGGTTTCCATAGGGCAAGTCATCTATATCAAAGGATCTTTTAGATTGAGTTGTGATATGAAACATTAAGACATTGTGAAAGAAGCAAAGCCAACAACCATTTAAGCATCTATTAACTTCACTAAAACAAGAAAAGCCTTTCAAAGTAACTGTTTGAAGCAATCCAAAGGACAGGGAAAACCATATACTTCTTTGGGCAGACTTTTATTAAAGCACACTTTTCAGACAACAATCCAGTAGTCCTAAGACTACTTTCAGAAAGGAGAAAACATCTAAGATAACAAGGAAAATAGCCTAAGATTAGACATAAACTTTGAATTCTAGCTTGCTTTTGGCATACTCTCAAGGGATCTTTCAAGGCAACTGTTAAAGACTAGCCAGGGGACAGGGAAAACCATATACTTCCTTGGTTTAACTTTACCTAGCAAACCTTGAAAATAACATTCAAAAACAATATCTCAAGTTGTACTCAGAAAGACATGGGCTCACCAACATTTCTTCACTGGTTATACTCTATTGAATCATTCTCAAATCAACAAGCTGGATAAACCTAAAGGGAAATTAAGAATCCTCTAAACATACCTTAGCAGAAGAAAACATAAAGATAAAGATTTCAGACAGAAATAGGGTACTTTGAAAGTAAATCCTACTCTTAATTTTATGTTCTTTATCAGAGAAAATGGACAGCATGTAAAACATAAGGAGAAACAGAAACAGTGAGGAATAACATCACCATTAACATAGACTAGTATCCTGTGAATCAACTTGTATTATTGATGTTCAAACCAGTTACATACTCCAAGTCCAGCAGGTCTTTATAGCTTAAAAATTCTCTTCTCAGCCTAGTATTCTTCAACTACTCAACAGTTCTTCAACAACTATCAACTTCGACCCAACACTCAATAATAATCCAACCAACACAACAATGAGTTCCTCATGTAATATTTATAGATAAATGAGGAGGTTGAGTGAAGAAGGAACCCTTAAATGTTCATAAATGACAGAGTTTTAATGTTTTTGACCTTTGAGACCATGCAAGGTCCAAGGCAGAATGTATTTAAGTCCAACTCTGCATAATGAATTTTACATTAATCTCTTTTGAACTACTTAGTTGCTTTTGTTGACTTTTAGGATTTTTAGGTAGGTTGGCAATAACTTCTGAGCTGTCTATTGGAAATATCTCTAACTGTAATAACTTTATGTGTCTTTTGAGGCAATTTAGGGTGGTAGGTGGCATTTTTGGTCCTTTGGAGAAGTAATTGCTTCACTGATTTATGCATTCGAAGCATTCCTTCTTGCTGATCTGTCTGTTTGGTGGCTTTAACTCTGATTAGGCCTTTGATTTGGCTTTAGGCCTTCTTTAATCATCTTTTTTCTTTCTGTCCTTTGCTGACTATTTTTAACTTCAAATTGATATATCTTCAAACTGTGTCCTTGTCCATAATTTGTTGGTTAAGTCCTTGATTTTTGGATTGATGCTCTTAACCTTAAATTCTTCACTGATCTTCATTATTTTTGTTCTGTGTACAAGTGGCTTGGCTTCCGCGCTGGAGGGTTTTTTTGGTTAACCAATGTCCATGAAACATTGATAAACTCTGGAATAATCCTTAGATCTCCCTTTTTGCTTGTTAGAACCCTGAGGACCGTCATCCTGGGTGTTTGCAACTCGGATGTTGCTGTGGGAGGGCCTGTAATCTTTAGGCCGCCATTAAACCTGCAAATAAAACATAAAAACGTTAATAAAACCTGCGCTTGTGGATAAACTGCTTTCAGAGGCTTGGTGAGGGCGGAGGAGCGATGCAGAGGAGGGAGAATGCACAGAGGAGAGGTTTCATGGTGGAAACATGTCAAACCAGGGAAATATTTGAAAAATGGCACGGAAATGGTGAAAGCGGTTTTGCGCAATATCGGAGTGGTATTCGCGTAGAGGATGGGTGGTTAATGGTTTTTGGTTCATTTAGACGTGATACCTTTCAGGTGTTGACACCTGTCCACAATGAAACCACCCATTTCGCGTTGAAACGAGGCGTTAAACTCTTCCGGTGGAATGAGCACGAAATGGATTGTGGGTCGTCAGATCTGGGGGATCCAGATCTATGGTAGGGAATGAGCGCGGTGGGGAAGATATGCGGTCAGGTGGGACTGGTGGATGAGGTCAGCAAAAGTGTCGTGTAGCAGAGATGGTTTAATGGGCGGGGTTAAATGGTGAGGATATATGGGAGCTGTTGGATTTTGAAGATCAACGGTTGCGATTTATGGAGGGATAAACAAATAAAAGGACTTTGGGGATTGACTTTGCAAAGGGGAAAAGAAAAATCCCGATCACCGTCAGATCTTTTAAGATCGACGGTGAGGATTATATCGAGGAGGAGAATGGCAGAGGGTAAAATATAGGAGAAGGGGCTGGAGATAAGCGCGGAGAGTATGGTCCTATGGGAAAGGGCTAGGACCGGGTGTTAAGGTGAAAAAGGGGCTGAAGGTTTAGCAACTGATTGCGGACGTCGGGTCATATGAAGAAAGGAGCGGTGGACTTAAGCCCAAAGGGGCTTAAGGCCTAATTTTTTGGACATAACGGAAAAAAGGATTAAAGTGGGTTTTTTAGCCTATTTTAGAGTTCCGATAGGGATAAAAAAGAGGAATTTAAACCAAATAAAGAAGTTTTATAAGTTTTAAAGGGTTTTTTAGAAGAAAAGAGGAAAAATAAAGGGGAAAAGGGGGTTTTTCAGAAGAGAAGAAAGGGTTGTTAGGACAGGTGAAATATAAGTGAAATGGAGGGATTTTGGAGGAAATTATGAAGGTGAAATGACGATAAAGGGGTCTAAAAACAGTCTTCTTGTGATAAAAGCAAGGCTACTTGAAGGATTTTGATGAAGATTTTAGTGGATTGATTCTTTGAAAAATAATGAACACAATGGGCTTTCAAGGACTCACAAAGCTTCCACAAAATTTGTTTCTTGAAAGCTAGGGAACCTTTTTAGCCATCTTGAGGTATAAAAAAATTTATAGATGGCTAATACAGGCAACCTAACTAATTCCCAAGTCTGGTTATGCATTAAGGAGTCCATCCTTTCTTCCATGGCTAGCTCCCACTTCTTCCTGCTTTCAACCTGCATTGCTTCTTCATAACATTCAGGTTCACCAGAATCAGTCAGCAATAAATAATATAATGAAGAAGAGTATCGTTCAGGGGGTCTACTTATCCTGGTAGATCTTCTAACACCACTTTCAGGTGTTTGAGGTGCCTGTTGCTGTTGTGGTGGTTGCTGCTGCTGTGGTTATTGATTATTATTATTTTCAGGCACCTTTAGCACACCATCGTCTCATCGAAATTTTTGTGTATTCTTTGTTTTCTTTTCTTGTTCTTTTCTGCAGGCGGTTCTTATCTGATACCTTTTCATTGAATGTTACATCTCTGCTCCTAATGATTTTGTGATTTTCATAATTATATAAGCGATAACCAAAATCATTAACACAATATCCAATAAAGGTAAATTTATTTGATTTTGCCTCAAGCTTTGTTCTGTTTTCTTTATTAATATGGACAAAGGCCTCACAGCCAAAAGGATTTAAAAAAGAGTAGTTTACCTTTTTACCTGTCCATGCTTCCTCTGGAATACCACCATCCAAGGAACTTTAAGGCCCTCTGTTTATTAGATAAACGGCGGTATCTACGATGTTGCCCAAAATTGTAAAGGCAATCCTGCATGCAATCTCATGCACCTTGCGCGCTCCATGATTGTTCTGTTCATCCTTTCTGACACACCATTTTCTTGTGGTGTTCTTGAAACTGTCTTCTCTCTACGAATTCCATGCTCTGAACAGTACCTATCAAACTCTTTGCTGCAATATTTACCTCCATTGTCTAATCTGAGACATTTCAACTTCTTTCCTGTCTCAATCTCAACCAAAGCTTTCCATTTCTTGAAAGTATCAAATACATCAAATTTATTCTAAATACAATAAATCCAAGTCTTTCTAGTTGCATCATCAATAAAATTAACATAATAACGAGAGCCAACGAGAGATGATACCTAGCAGGTCTCCATACATCTGTATGCACAAGCTCTAATTTTTTGCTCTTCTTTTCTTTCCCAACTCTGAGAAATATGACTCTCTTTTGTTTTCCATAAATGTAATTCTCATATAAATCCAAATCAACATTCTTCAAACCCGGCAACAAGTTTCTTGAGTGAAGAATCTTCATCCCCTTCTCACTCATGTGTCCGAGCCTATGATGCCATAATGTTGCATCTGCTCCTTTGGAAGTTAAAGCATTAACAGAGTTAGAAATACTATTGCATAAATACAATGTACCAACCTTTTCACCTTTTTCTATTACCAGGGTTCCTTTGGTGACCTTCCAAGTTTTATCTGTGAAAGTTGTCACACAACCTTCACTGCCTAACTGCCTTGTTGAAATCAGATTTTTCTTCAGATATGGAACATGCCTTACCTCCTTTAATAGCCATTGGTTTCCATTCTGTTGTTTTACAAGAACTTTACCCATTCCAACAATTTTATAGGGTTTATCATCACCCGAACAAACTTGTCCAAATCTCCTTGAACATAGTCATGAAAATATTTCTTATCAAGTGTGGCATGGAAAAGGAGCTAAAATGAATATAATACCCGAGGAATTAAGTAACATTTCAAAAGAAAAAAATCAAAGCATCTTGTAACACATCACCTGTCACATTTTCTTCATGATTGTTTTCTTGTTGTGCGTCTCCTTCTTTTCCCTTTCGAAATCTACAGTCTTTATTCAGGTGTCCTTTCTTTCCACATTTCTAGCACACTATCCCCGATCTGGACTTGGATCTACCTTTCCTTGATTTACTGCGATATCCTAAGCTCTTTCCCCTTTCCATTCTTCTTCCCCTAGACTCTGCACTCAAAGCATTACCTGATGTCTCATCAGAGATTTTCTGTCGCATTTCCTCGCTAAGGATAGTACCGACAACATTATCAAACTTTAAAGTACTAGATCCAGAGACAGAGTTACTAATGGCCATAACTAAACCATTCCAGCTTTCTGGCAATGAGCACAGAAATAAAAGAGCCATAACTTCATCATCAAAGTTTACCCCTACAGAACTTAACTAACTGGTAATTGTATTAAAATCATTTGAATGGTCTGCAACAGATCCACCTTCCGACATCTTCATATTAAATAAACGTTTCATAAGAAATACCTTGTTTGAGGCTGATGGTTTTTCATATAATTTTTCCAATGCCTTAATCAAACCCTCTGTTGTTGTTTCCTTCGAAATATTGAAGGCTACCGACGCTGCAAGGCACAACCGTACTGTTCCGAGTGCCTTTCTATCGAGAATCTCCCATTCTGTGTCTGTCATATTCATCGGCTTCTTTGTTTTTTTGCTCAATGGTAGGTACAGATCTTTCTAATATAGATAATCTTCCATCTGCATCTTCCACAGCGGGAAGTTTTGGCCATTAAATTTCTCGACCCTAAACTTACCATCTTCCGCCATTGCTCCCACTCGAACCAGGAACCCTTCTTTCCTACGAGTTTATCAGCCAAATATACCTTCGGCTCTGATACCAGTTGTTAGAAAATTAAATATTACAGAGCAATGCAACACATAAAATATGCGGAAAATACAAGCACACAAAACATATAAAACCAGAGAGACACAGATATATGTGGTTCACCCAGTTTGGGCTACGTCCACCCTGAACATCCAGTCCTTCCTTTCTATTATCCAGCAAAATGAAGAGACAAAACCTACAGCAGATCCGTTGTAATATCCTTTGTTCTCTCTCACGGTCTCCCTATCTATTTCCCGCTCAGAGAATACACATACAATGCGCAGCCGCAATACAATACCCTCATAAAAGAGAGGGGTTTCCTTCTAGGACAAAAAACCCTAAACTAAACATAATTTCTACCGTCAGATCATCCACCTAATGAACGGCCCAGATTGACTAGAATTACTATACTTTTACAAGGCAATTTTACATTTGTTTTTAGCTTTGGGGGCGTTGCCCCCGAAACCACTCACCAGGGGGGGGCTCCATAAAATCACAGTCGCCCCCCCTGGACCCCCGAGGCAGCGTTTAATTACGGGTGGCATTGCTTCCCCATTAAGGTACATGGGTCCAATGCTGTGATACAAAATAAACAAGATAACCAGGCTCCACACCCAACAATAAGTTTCAAAATGGAAAAGAAGGTAGTTTTTAGGGTTCTAATATGTCAAGATAAGTGAAACATACCCTCGGGCTAAAAATACCCTTTCATGTTTCCAACAAGTTGCCACCAAAAAGGAAAAAGAGTCATTCAAATACTTTTCAGCCACCTACAGCAAAAAGAGACAAAGAAATATCAGTGAAAAAGTGAGGAGTAACAACATTCAGAAAGTGGGTTTTTTAATTTAAATTTATTTTCCTCAGCTATAAAGGACCTTTTTTCCCTTCACCCAACTCATTATGCATTTGCAAAAATAATCAGAACATCCAAGGGAGAAATTTGGGCATTTTAGTCAAAAATTGAGCAAGTCTGCCCGCTGCTGCCCGTTCAGGCAAGCACTATGCGTTCAGTGCCCGGCGCTGCGCGTTCAGGAGATTTTTCAGTGCAAAATTGCACTGCACTGCACGTTCAGGGACACGCACTGCACTTTCGCGCAAGCGCTACCCATTCGCCCAGAGAAGGTCCGATAGCCCAAAAAAGTGTTTGGAAGCTACGCGTTGGGAAGCCCGACAGGCCCTAAACGCGTTCAGGCATTGCGCCCAGGAGAGCCCGACACACTACTCTGCGTGCAGGTGCTACGCGTTGGGAAGGCAGACCCAGAAACACATGCAGGCGCTATGCGTTGGGCAGAGAGGACCCGACTGTGCGTGCAAGCGCTGCGCCTTCGCCAGAAGCTCCCCTTCCACCTACAAATGCCAAAAAAAAAACAAAAAGACTCTTCCAAGATGCATCAAAGGATTTTCAAAGGAATTAAAAGTTGGTAGGTGGATGTCTAGCCTTGTCCTCCAGTAAATTTGATGATTTGATGATTTTACATCTTCATACTAAACCCTGTTCAAACCTCCAAGCAAGAATATATCAGTCAAGTAGGGTATGAAGTAGGGTAATTACAGTGAGTTGAAGATTAACCCTTCATCAAAGCTTAAGGGGCTCAATCATACACCTACACCTTCCTCTCACTCACTTGCAAAGGCTGCCTTTCACCCTGATTCCAAATCAGTCCTCACACGAAAGTTTCACAAGCAAAGCTAGGATTTGTTTAAATTCAGCAGAAATCAAAATGTCAGGAGAAGGAGGAAATATTAGTAGTGAAGAAGGCCAATTGCCTATGAGGTGGAAGCATAGGGGTGGGAAGGTTAATAGGTTTGAACCCCAAGACACTGTGGAGCTTAATGCCTCTCCTATGATTATCGTCTGTTTCCAAAATGTAGGGTGCTTTCAATTTTGTGAAAAATTCCAACAGGTGAAAAGTCACCCTGAGCTCACTAGGTTGTTTATCCTCAACCTACACAATAAACAAGTGAATCTTGCAGGTTTAACCTTTGAACTCTCCTCAGATGCCAATGCCCATGCTACAGGCATACCCAATGTTGGTGAAAAATGGTTTAAAGAGCAGAGTTAGACATAACCTGCTATGAGCCATTTCTCAAACCAAGATACAAAGAAGGCTGCAAATATATATTCCCGTTTTCACACTTGCTAGAGAGGTATGCGCCCTTGATTAGGGTCATCATGAAATATTTTACATGTGAGGGGAGACACTCTAGGCTTTGCTCCTACCATATCAGATTACTCATGCACTTTACTATGGTTAAAATGCTTCATTTACCCTACTAACTATATAGGAGCATTGATAAGATGTCCTTTGTTGTACAAAAAAGGAACTACTCCCAGCAAATGCAAAGCATGTTCCATCACTCCTTGATCAATATGGTTGTGTTACATCAGTTGGAGGAAAAGGGCATACCATGGGAGGTGTTCATTACTCATGAGGTCTTCATAAACCCATGGCTCCATCATCAGTAAAATTTTCCCTCATCATCCCAACCTCCTTCCTCACCCTCTCCTAATGCGTCAGCCAAAGAATAAAGTGACCATGATGAGCAATCAAATACTAGTGAAGGAGAGAGCAATAATGATGAAACAAGCATTGAGGAACTAGAGAGTGAAGAGGTAGAGGTTAGCAATGAAACATAAAACATAGAGGTAGATGAAAATGAAGATGAGGCAGAAAATGTTGATGAAGAGGAAGCCACTGAATCTAAGCGCAGTGAGGCTGATATTGGGAGTAATGAAGCAAGCATCAGTAAGGAAGAAGATAGTCATGACAGTCATGACAACAGTCATGAAAACAGTGAAGAAAATGAAGAATTTGATGAGAGCAGTAAAGATCACAACCATGAGACTCCTAGCAGTAATGATGAACAAGATGAAGGCAGTACAACGGATAGTGCATAAATCAGTGAAGAGGCCAACAGTGAGGCTGATGTTGAAGGTAATGAGGTAAACAACAGTCAAGGTAATGAAGAGGAAGACATGGATACAAATGATGGAAGCCATGAGGAAGACACCAAAATGATCACAAGCAAACCCCTTCCATTAACATATCAAAGAGGAGAAAGGCATGTGTTTGTTGCCTCTAAAAGGCAGGGGGCCATGCCTTCCACTTCTACCAAGTAGCTAGATAAAGGCAAATAAAAGGTGAAGAAAGGTAAGAAAGGTAAGCATGAGCTTGAACAAGAATTTGACATCATTGACCTTGACAGTGAGAAAGAAGATAAAGGGAGGGCCACTAGCATACTGATCCAAAGCAAAGATGCAGAAATTAGGGATCTAGAAAGATGCCTTGGCATGGAAATGTATAACATTGAGTATTATAAGAATGAAAACAAGCAGCTAAAGAAGACAAAGAGGGACTTTGGCCTACAGAAAAAGATGGCCAAGCACTATGCATTGCAAAACAAAATTGCAAGCGCCAAGCTCAAAGGAGCGCTTGCCGAAATAAAATCACTCAGGGAGGCAAAAGACCAAGAAAACCTTGGAATATTGGCTGAAGTTTCTCTACAGGCCTCCCAAACCCCATAAGGAATATATCTACCAATTTTGGGAACTTTTTGACAATTTTTGTTTTTTTTTCTAAATTTAATGCTTGAAGGCGCAACACCCTTGGCACTACGCTTTCACCTCAGGCATCCTCAGGAGAAAAAATTTGGATTTTTGGAATCCTCAGCTCAAGTACAACATGCTCACCAAATTTTAGAGCATTTGGAGCATTTTTGGTCCCTCAAAAGGCCCAAAAACATGTCATTTTTCACCTTTCTGCCTAGTTTTCAGGACTAGCGCTGCACCTTGAGAAGCCTTGGGAGTTTCACTTTTTGGATAGGTTAATGGAGCCCAATTAGAAAACCAAGGGAATTTTTGGAAAGTATACTCGATAGGTTCTCCAACGAGCCATCACGAAGCAAATTCCGACATGAGTAAGGTCATCAAAACTTTGCTGCAAGTGGACCCAATTTTCTTGTGCATGCGCTACGCCTTCAGACCTCACTACTGCCCCTTTAATGTGCAAAAGTCAACAAAAGACACTCATTTATGGCTAAATGATATTTTAGTGTTTTTTGGGGCAATTCACTCCAAAGTTAGGTGCTAAGAGTTATTTTTGCATTTATTTCATGAGATATTTTATGTCTTGGGCCTTGCATGGTCTCTTAGACGTAAATGACATTTATGGTGTTTTTGACATTTTCAAACCCTAGTTAGGGTTTTTACCCTCCTTTGCTAGATAAATAGAGCATGAGGGCCTTATTGTAAAACCATGGATAATTTCCGAATGCATTCATTTCCATAGTTCTGGACAATACATATATTATGGGTTGCACATTTTTTTTTACCTAAGGTCTAAACCTTAGACTCTACTTTGGTTATATAATATGTCCATCCACCATAGATAACATAGTATCCGTCCTATAGATAACATGTCCGCCATGTTTAGTAGAGTTTTTCCATCCACCAGTTTGAGTCTGTCTGTCTGCTAGTTTAGAGTCTGTCCAAAATGGTATCAAAGAAAAGGTTATTTTCTTGTTTTGCTTGAGATTGTGCAAGAAGGGTTTTAATAGTTGCAATTTTGTGATGCTTACAAGGTTGAAGTTGCAGAGAGGAGAAGGGAAGCTATTGGTTGCTAGTCCTGAGGTTAGGACCAGAAGAAGGATAGCTGAGAGAGCATCATCTTCAACCAAATTTCCACTCATAGCTGCACTTGAAGCACCTCAAGTTCTATCTCTAGAAGTTGAGATTAAAGAGGTACAAATTGCACAAGAAGTTGAGCTAATTGAAGGGGTACAAGCATCAGAAGTTGAGCTTGAATCCTTAGCCATCATGTCAGGGGTTGGAGAGACTCAAGGACATTCAGAAGAGGAATATGTCAAGAGATACTTCAATGACATTAAGAGGATGGTTAAAATCATGTTTGATGCATTCACTGTGGAGAGGGCAGGAGAAGGTTCTAAACCTCCACATGGAGAAGGAACTTCATATGATAATAAGGATGAGGAGAAGAGTTCGAAGGGTAGTGGAGGAAATCCACCTCCATCTCCACCATCCTCATCCTCATCATCTTCATCAGCGTCATCTTCCACTTCTGATCAGATTTGGATATGGAACCTAAGTGATAGCTCATATTTCAAAGTGTTCAAAAGTGTGTCAAACCTGAGCGACCAGATAGATCTCGTCTTCCTAATTTCGGTGTCGTGAACGGTTCGAAAAACCGACACCATATGAAGAAGTTATCGTGATTTGAAAATTCCAGTAAACTGCAATTTTGACATTTGGTTAGGGTTGACTGGGTTTTGAAAATTCAAAAAAAGAATATTCCAGGAAATATTCCTCAAAATATTCCTTTCGAGCCAGTCAATGGAGGACACGTGGCATCGTTTTATTTGCAAATGGATTATACATTGGTTTGTTGGGCCAATGATAAGGTGCCACATGGCCAGCCCTGAGGCCACCACGTGGCCCTTGAACAGTGTTTCAAAATTTTGGTGGAGGGCCAAGGGGTCGATTACATGACCTCACGCATAGTACGCCAACGTCTTTACCATCTCCCCTATGGTGGTTCTTAACAATATTAGTTCTCGGCTTATATTTAAGGTTTGATGGATTCATAATTGGGGGTCCGGAGGGGCCAGCCCCAAGGGCTAGTCCCTCCCCACATGGCCTCCGGCCTGTGACTCTGGGCCAAGGGCTTAAGCCCCTAACCACTGGCGGTCATGCAGTTGTTCACATGGCATTTCAACAAATCGCAACAACATATGTTATAATCATTGGACCAAAAGTTAACTGCAATCTCCGATGTATTCGTATTTGTCACATGCAAAGTGTTATGGTTAATGTTTCCACGCGGTCAGTGCTCAACCCGGAGTTTCAACAACCAAACCCACAGTTTATGCGTAGTTCCTGCCAGTGGTTATGGTTAGAAGACCGCAGGGTTTGGTGGGCATGTGCCCAACACCCCAACCATAAATTTATTGTCACGGTTATCCTTATGGACAGTTGGAAAAACACACCATTTTTTGCGGAGAGCTATTTTGACTGGAGTTTAACTTAAGTCTTCCACATTTAGCGGAGTTGTTTTAGGTGAAACTGGACAAAATAGTTTATGCTTTATCTTGAGCATTATTTGACCATTATTGGAGTGTGAATAGTCAATTTCAACTTTCTTGGACATTCCAGACTCATTGGTGAGGGTTGCAGAGCCATCAGAGAACTTTCGAGCATGATTTTGCTTCAGAGAAGTTCTAGGGGCCACCGGGGCCATTAGGAGCCAGCAACAGAAAGAGGCCTAGCTAGGGCAGCTAGAGGCCTTACTCAGGAATCCAATAGTCAATTTTGGATTTTTCAGAAATTCTGGAACCATTGGTGAGGTTTTCAGAGCGAGGAATTTTGAAGGCCGAGATGCTCAGAGAAGTTCCAAGGGCCACCAGGGCCACCAGGTGCCCGCAGGAGAATGAGGCCTATATAGAGCAACCAGTATCCATTATCGGAAAACCAGTAGTCTATTATGACTATTTTGAGCCTTATAAATCCAATGGTAGCATTTAAGAAATATTTTGAAGACTTTTGAAGGCCGATATGCTTCAGAGAAGTTTTCAGTGAACCTAGAGCCAGGGGGTGCCACTAGGTGTTGAAGGCGTAACCGGAGCAGCCGAAGGCCAATTTCAGTATGTGAATAGTCTATTCTGACTATTTTGGACATTTTGAATCCATTTAAGTTATTTTTAGAGTCATTTGGAGACTTTTGAAGGTCTATAAGCCACAGGAAAATTTCGGCCAACCTAGGGCCAACAGTGGATGGAGGCTTAGATTGGGGAGCCAAAGCTCATTTGGAGAAAATGATCAGTCTATTTTGGATGTTTGATATGTGTTGGAGACATTAGGTGAGGTTTCAAGGACAGAAAATGACTTCTAGGGAGTTTGTGCCAAAGAGAAGCTCAGGGGATCTTAAGGGCACCAACATAAGAGGTCAAGTCAAAGGAAGCCTAGTTTTATTTTTAGCGAGTTTGCAGCGATTCCAGGGGTATAATTCAGGATGATGTGGAATAGAGAGGGATAACGTACTGTCGAGCTAGTAACACGACCTCTAACACAGATAGCCCAGGTGTATATCAATCTTATTTGGCTTAGTGTTATATGTTCTTTTTCATTCATCACTGGTATGACCAAAGCTCACCGTTTGACTTTAGTTTACTGAAAATATAATCGAAACAATGCTCTTTCCATTTCCCATTCATCACCGATATGATCAAAGTTAAATTGTATTGCTGTAATGTTTGCAAGGGCACACCATTTCCCCAAGGCCGTGGGCGCAAAGGAATAATACAAGAGAAGATTTTTTTTTTTTTATTAGGACTGAAACAATCGATAGAAGATCTGCAATTAAATTTGCGGCAAGATTTTTTTATTATTTTTAAAAATAATTCAATAGATTTTTTGATCTTCCTGATCGCTCGAAGCGCAGGAAGAGAGCATACTAATTTCTTGAATTAATTTTATTTCTGCAGGTTAGCGTGGATGGACAATAAACACAATCAAGATTTTCTACAAAACCTCGCATTGTCTATACTCTTTATGCAATGTCGCGAGGGCATTTAGACTCTCGGAAGACAAAGCTTTCCGATAATCAAGCTCCTGGCTTACCCGTGATATAGAAACAAGTTATAGAAATGCAATGATGAAGCAGCTCTTACTGTGCCACTAAATTTATTCATTTATTCATGATGATTTATTATTTTTTTTATTTTTGAAAATAAGACTAAAAACTTCTAACGAGCTCGTTTTATTTTCCTAATTTATTCTATCTAACTTGCTTGAAAGATTTTTTTATTTCCTAGGTAAAAGAATGCTTCCAATGAAGCCACCTATGAACTAAGAATTTGAAAATGCTCACATCAAAATTTAAAATTTTTACCTTATGATTTGCAAGAATGTGATTAACCTGTCTTATTTTTGGAGTTTGGGCAAGGTTCTTTTGGAACCAGTCTTCAAGATTATTCTTTTTCTCCAAAAAGTACCTGTTTAACATATTCAAATTTCTCATCCGTAGATGAATTAGTAAGAAATGGGGGGTTTAAAACTGAATTTGCAACTAACTAAGTATGAAAAGAAAAATAAAAAAGCTCAACTTAAACTCCTTTATGAAGATCCTGCTGTCACCAGGTTTCAAAAGTTAGTCCATAAAAAGAAATTGCAATAAAAATGTCTTCCTAAGTCTATCTCTAAATCATCCTCCCTGGCAACGGCGCCAAAATGTTTGGTCTAAAATGCAGATGCAAATTAGAGTTTCATTTACTATCAATCCGGGTAAGTAAACTTCGAGGATCATCCAATATATATGGACTTAGAGACAAACTAAACTAAGCTAGGTGAAGAAATGTGAAAGTTCCCTTACAGGAGGTCTTTCATTAGGATCGCCAACACCTATTTAGTCATTTAACAAAATGAAATCTAAAGACATTGTGCCCAAGTGTAAGAAATATTAAGGTTCCCTTACAGGAGACTGTTCATTAATATTTCTAATCATCTTAATCAACAAACTATTTAAACTAATGAAATTAAAGCACTTAAACCTAATTCTGATTGATTGCATGAAATGTTAAAGCTCTCTTACAGGAGACTATTCATTTATATCTCAAGCATATAAATCAGAAACTTAAACTAATGAAATCAAACATTAAATAACAAATCATATTCATGGAAGGAAACATTATTACTTTCTTACGAAAGGTCATTCGTTAATATTCCAAACATATGAGCCTAATAATTTAATCTAATGAAATTCACAAACAAACATAAAATAAAAGCCTACTAAAATAAAAGTGTACTTGCTAGGCAATGGGGATCCTTCCAAGGATTCACAAGCACACCAAAAGAAAAGTCAAATGTAGAGGATCAAAGAAGCTTCGTCTTATTTATCATTAATTGCAAATTGCAATTGCAACCATTACATTGATTCTCCAATCTAACTTCTCACTACCAACCTATAAGATACTAAGATTACAAAATGAAGAAGAAGATTAAGATTAAGATTACAAATCAAGATTAAGACTACAAATGAAGGAGATAACACTCCTATTTATACAAAAGCTATGATAACAAACTCATAAATGTAAATCCACTATTTCCTCCTTTGACCCACATATTTCTCAACCAGTGGTGACACATAACCCTATCCTCCATGATCTCCTCCATGAGGTCCATGATCTCCTCAAATTCGAATTTGAACATAGAGTGCCACATAAGGGTGCCTAGGAAGCTTCTTTTGTACCTACACATATCAACAAACTCATTCTAATTGTTAGGTATAAGTATAAGCATATTGTTTTCTAAAGTTTAACCAGAAATCCACTTAAAAATGTTAAGAATTAATAAACTTTGGAAAAGCATAGTTATAACCCAATGATGAGGTAAATGTAATGATGTGGAGGTGGAATGAAGGTGACATGAAGGTAATATGGAAGTAATGTGAAGGTATTGGTGAATAATGGAGTGAGAATAGGGACTATTTTGAGGCCCAACACTCATCTTCATCTATGCCTCAGTTTTGCATAATTTCTATTTCTTGCATGGTTCCTCTCAATCTTTAATCAATTTTTCCTAAATAGAAACAATGGTTTGTCAACATTCTCTTGACGTATTCCAAGGTGGAAAATACATTGTACCTTTCAACTTGTTTATCCTTAAGAACCAACCGTTGCAGTGTTTTCATTTTCCAATGTAAGGCCATCGAATTCAAGTACTACTTCTTCCTTCACCTCATGTGGCCAGTGTATGGAATCCACATAGACATATATTCCATGATTTTTGAATCAAAGTGGGATTTCCTATCCACCCTAGCCTGAGTTTCCAATTTGTGAATTTCTCTCCTTGTGTCTGGCGACATTGCATTAAAATATTTGGTAGCCAAATCTTGAGTGAAAATCCTCACTCTTCGTTGTCCTTGCAGACTACTACCACCCCCCGTCCTACAATGCATATGATTCCTAGGCAACATGACAAAATCCAGTGGGGCGCACTTGAAACAACTATTGTAGATTCTTCTACCTACAAAGAAACACAAAATAAAACCATATGTAGCTTCTCCAAGGCTCAAAAACCAACCCACTATATCATCAGCTACGCTCATGACACAAACCACCCTTTGAGGGGAATACCCAGGTGTATGTACCACATACACAAAAACCCTAGCAGACACCTTAGGCCCTGGAACCATTAAGCATAAGCAAGAACACAAAAAACCCTATATACCTAGATTATCAAGAGCCCTCAAACACCAAAAAAGCCAGGACCAGGATGACACACAGGCCCTGATTCTCAAATTCTCGAACAAACACAAAATAAAATTGACTACATATTGAGACATTCCAAATCCAGGGTAGACACCACTTGATACCCACAAACTAGTTTTAAAACCTTCCAAGACCAAGAAAAATTACTATATATAGACCTCCCACATCAGAGCTATAATTACTAAATACACAATCTTGATCATGGAGAAAAATAAAAAAACAACTAAATAAGCAAAGGAGGGAGATGACCTAAAACACTCTATCGAAGGTCGAAAGTGAATCCTATTTCAGATCAATGTATGCCAAGAGCACCAATTGTGAGTTAATGACCTTGTATCTAGAGTTAGCCCTCTTCTGCCACCTACACCATGAAAAAGCAACGAGCCTTCATAGTCGCAACACCAGACTCGAACCAGAGAAGGATAAACCACTCTCCGCAAAACAAGATACACAACACCAACTGGGAGATCAAGGTCTCAACCTCACCTTCGCCCTTCATTCCTCCACACAGTGACCAAGAATCCATCACACAGGAACAAATAAAACTTCTAAGAGCCATCAGGAGGCTTGCATGTGCTTGCATGTTGGGGGTTGTCCATGCCTTAACATAAATAACCATCAAGTCCAATGGTGGTGGACATAACCCCCAAGACAATCTCATTAAGTCCATTAACACCCCCAACGAGGAATATCTTCATATTTTAATTCAAAAAGCCATTTCATATCTTAGTTAGACTGCACCCTTTATTTTTTATATATTTTTAACTTGCTTATTCACTTTGTTTTACATATATATATTTTATAAATTGTTATATCAATGTATATTTATACTAAATATAAAATAAATTATACATCTCTTATAATAAAGTGTAAAAAACACATTTCAACTTAATCAAATATAATATATATTTATCTTTAATGAAAATAATATATCTTAAGGATAGAACTAATAGTAATGCATACCTACTATGCAAGGAATTACACATCTTTATCACATGAAAAAATACCATTAACGCCAATTAAATGAAAATATAAATTCATAAACCATGCATTCCTACCCATAGAAGTGGTCTTATATAATGTATACCTACTACCAAAACAACCACAATTGGTAAAACAAATTCATAAATAATAATAATAATAATAATAATAATAATCGAATTTTAAGGTCGGGGCCCAATCCAAACACCAAATTGGTGCATGAGACCCTCTTTTTTGTGGGATAAGGGACCCACCATTTCCCAAAAAATTGACTACTATAGTCTACAAAGGCATGCATACTCTACCCTTGTGGATTTAATTCATGTGACCTTTTAAAAGGAAACAAATGCTAACCATTAGACCCACTCAAGTTGTCTATTAGGCCCACTCAAGATGTATAAAACTAGTGTTATATCATTCATACTTTGGATGTTATATACTTAACAAATGAAAATAAAAGGTTCCTAGAACAAGTTCCTACATGTACCGATTTCGCTATATAATTAGAAATAGAAAATAACTGATTCCTACCCATGGTACAAGTGTCATATAATTACCAAAAGAAATCGTCCCTACCTGTCATTGTCATTTGATAGCCCATGGCGTTCATTATACTTTGTCCTAAACCATATGAAAAAACAAAGAATGGGAAGAGATGTTTCAATCTTCATTGGCCCTGTATTGCCAATGTCATTCATTCTTTTATGTGGAGCATTGAAGTGACAAATTTTAGGTTAAATTCACCAAAGTGTGCTGAGATCGTAATTTTTTTTATAGTTGCAAGATGTCATGCCAATCACTTTGATGATTCCAAGTAGAATTTTTATGTAGATAATTTCAACTTATTTCATCTGTGACATGTTCCCTACCATGCAAGATTCCATGCAATTATTTTTGTGTTGATTCTTATGCTATGGTTTAATTTTGTTTAGATGTTAGATCTTCTAATCATATGATGTATTACCGCTTATATAATAGTTCAAATAAATATTGCAAAGAAAAATAAACTTGGTAATTGATGACCATGAATGAACTATATTGATTCCCCTTCCCCCTCTTAGTATATTCAAGATTCCAATAGTTGGTATAAGATAAGATTCCTTCTACATCAACTTTACGTTTATAAGGAAGATTTGGTTGAATCATGGATCATCAAAGTGTGCCTCTACTCAGTGTTGCAAACTTTTAGGAATGAGATAGAAGGTAAAATCTAAATTAATTTCTCATGGATTCGAGTCTAGAAGGTAGTTACTAATGGATACGGTGAAGAACCCCCTTCAAAAAAAGTTCAACAATGGAATTCTCAGGCTAAAGGTGAAATTTACAACAAAATTCACAATCTAGATCTTGAGAGGGTGATAGATCTCAAATTTGAAAAATAAATATGGGACAAGTTGCAGGTCCTGCATGAAGGGGATACTAGTAGTAACAATGGAGGAAAAGAGAAGAATGAGGACTCTCATAAATAAATTATTCAATCGAATGAGCTATATTCTCCAAGTGTGAAAGTAGTTGATTCTCAGGAGGACAAATCAATTGAAGAACAAGCTAATATTGACATAGAAAAGGATCTAAGTGGAAAACAATTATAAGAATAAGCTTATTCTGATACTTGAAGAAAGATAACATTATTTTAAAGAATAAATTATTAACTTGGAAACCCAATTAGAAGAGGAAAGGAGATTTGAAGTGATAATAAGAAGCCAACTAAAGGAAAGAAAGGACAAATGTGAAAGATTATAAGCTGAGGTAGTTTAAGCAAGAAATAAGTTAGAAAATAACAAATCTAGCTTAAAGGTAGCTGCAGGAGATGATGAAGAAGTATCTAAAAGGTATGTGGTATAAGGAAACAATATTATTCGCATGGAAGCAAGCAAGAACAAGTAAAAAAACCAGCAACCGAGGAATACGCCAAAGAAAGTGTTTTTTGCAAGAATTCCATCTGGTCATATACATGAATTTAGGAATTCTGCACAATTCCAAGGGAGGAATAACAACTCTTTTTCTCCTCTATTGGAATATGTCAAGTGCTTCAATTTCCATAAACTTGGGCATGTTTCAACAAATTGTAGGAGCAATCAATTCAGGGTTTATCAATAGGACATGCAGTAGAATATGTAGCTGAAAAGGAAGTTATGTCAAGGAAGTAATCAACGAAGATCACTCCCCTCATGAAGATCATATACCATTTCGATACACAAGTTATTTTTATGGATATTATTATTGATGAAATATATTTTTCCATAAGGCTATTATTTTCAAATATTACACAAATAAGAGTGGGAGTGGATTGCATGTAAAGGAAAGGTCGTATGTGGATAATAGCACAAGAAGACACAATTATGATCCCCCCTTTCTCAGTAACATAAGTTTCTATATATGTGAAAATATTTGCCACATGGCTAAAATTGCAAGTTCCCAAATTCTTTAAATGAATCCAGACAAAAGGAGGAGGTCATTCAAAACAAACTAAACAGGAAGCAAAAACGAGATGCATAGATTAGAAGGAAACCCACCAAATATCACATGTATCTTTTAAAGTTGTCAAAAATGCAAAGATCGGGGACACTAGATGATTGTATTCTTTGGGGAAAATGTTTTGTTGTAAAGGCAATTGAATATTTAGATAAGAGATTCACAAATTCATATGTATTTAATGTTGTTAATTTTTTCAGTACTCAACATTATTATGAAGAAGTGAATGATAGAAACTATCAATAAAAACATGGTTGAAATGTTTATGTGAAAAATTTAGTGTAGGGGAATCACCTATTGTGGATATTGCTATATGTTTGGGTGAAATGAATTGAGTTATTTGTAATATTTCTAAATCGTACCCCAAAACATATATGTATGAAGCATGGGATATATATGGAAATGACTCTGAATAGTTTGAAGGATTTAAATATTTGATGCAACTACGACAAACTATTCTCATTATCCCAGCAAGCACAATGTTGTGTGAAAGAGGCTTCTCAACATTAAATAGGTTTTAAAATGATGACAAATAAGACTTTCATTGGAAACACTAGATATGTTAATGCTTATGTCTCTTCGTGCACCTCATGCTTTAAATTCAAGGCAAATTGGAACACTATTTATGATGTATGGAAACAAATAAAAACTAGAGAGCATTTTTCATTGGGCAAATAGATTTACATTTCGAATAATGTAAGTTCAAATAATTTTGAAGATCATGTAATGAATAGAAGAAACATATGTCTATATTTTTTAATGTTTTTTAATGGAATTTGAGAAAAATGTTTACTTATTTACTAAGTTCGATTGAACTTTTATAGTGTTTTAACGTTCCCACTCTTTAAATTTTTAAAAATTTTAAGATTTAGAAGGGAACTATTTTATTTTAATATTTTTTAATAAAATGTTTATTTAATATGCACTTGTCAATAGAAATACATTTTTGTACTTGTCCAACGTAGAGTATATTGTAATTGGTTTGTCAAAGTAAATTTTCACGTTCAATTATTTTTTTTTTTTTTTGAATAAAATCAAATTTTCTAATGTTTTATAATAGTTGTTAAATATTCAAATATTAAACTAAATATTTGTTAATTATACAAATATTTTTTGATTTTTATAAAAATTATATTAAAATTTAGAAAACAGAATTTATCCTCAAATAGTCACTTATTGCTTTTATAAATAAAACTAAATAAGTATAAAGAAATTATATATATGGGTTTGAAGTATGTCCTAAAATTGCTTTTGTTTGGCTAAAAGCTTGTATTCTTCTGACTTAAGTAAACAGGTTAACGACCCAAGACCTGACCCAGAGGCATCTCACAGGGGTGAAAACATGCCCCCTTAATAGCAATAAGAGATAGTTGTCCTCATTACTGATTTGACAACTAAATTATAATAAATTTCCTACCGTAAAAAATAATAATTCATAACAATTAAAATTTTAAAAATCCTAATCCAAAAATAAAAACATATAGCGCCATTTCTATCTTAAAAAAATATTGGCATTCGTTCGTACTCGATCCAATTCATAACAATTTTAAAAACCCTAATCCAAAAATAAAAACATATAGCGCCATTTCTATCTTAAAAAAATATTGGCATTCGTTCGTACTCGATCCTAGACTCTTTAGGGACCTATTAATTAACGCGAAGGTTCCTTTCCATTTATCACGCACTGGCGGAGTGGAAATCAATAAAATGAAATGAAGCTAAGCTCAATTTTCCTACCTTTCATTAAGCTAAGCTTAGTGTTCCTACTACTCAAACTGAGCTTTTTCGTTTTACTATTAAGCTAAATTGAGTGGTCCTACTTGTCGTTTCAGTCTTGAAACGAAGGGGTCGGCATTGGCATCAAGGTTCCTTTCTGATATTTAAACTTTTCGTCTCAGTCTTGATCCTAAGGGTGTTCGGTAAATGTTCGGTGTTCTGAACGAAGGCGTGACGCTGAATGCGCTTCTCTTGCAGGAGAAAATGCTCGTCTTTCAGCCCTCTGGAAGTCACATGTCACATGGGTACCAAGGGATTGATGGAGGGCCTTCTGATATCGCTGCCGGATTATCAGAAGCTCGTCATAAAAGCCCTCTTAGTGCTCTGCTTGACCGAGCAGAACCGTGGGGAAGCCGTCAAGGTTGGCGCAGTGGATGCCATTTTGTAACTTTGTCTGCGCTGAGCGCGTCTTGGAAACTCTCGATCTCCTCTGCACTGTCTCTGAAGGGCGGCATGCCTTGGTGGTTCCTCTGCTTTTGGATATGATTCTGAAGGTCTCCAACAGAGGGACTGAGTATGTTGTGAGGGACTGAGTATGCTGTGAGTGTGCTCTGTGCTATTTTTGTGCACGAGGATTGTGGCGTTGATGCTAGTGAGAGTGCAATTGAATCTGGGGCTTCTACCCAGTTGTTGCTTTTTCTTCATACTGATTGTACTTCATGGGCTAAGAGGAAAGCCCTGCAGCTGCTCAAGGTCCTGCATAAGGTATGGGGTGAGGGAATTTGTAATATCCCCAGTGAAAATTGTATTTCTAGTTCCCCTGATAGAGATAATGATGAGATAAGACAATGAGGATTTCTGTCATTTTCCTCTAAGTTTGCAAAACTCAAATGAACTTCACACCACTGGCCTGTAAACCCATTGCCAGTTCCTCAATCTGAGCTCTCGAAATGGAATTCTTACTACCAAAAGAGATTTAAAGAACAGATTTCTCTGCCTGCATGTAGAGCCAATCCAACCACTCTTCTGATTTCGTATTTTATCCCTTTTCAAGCGCGGGAGTGACTCTACAGGGTTTGTGTTGGAAAGCCTCGGGTGGAAGCAGGGGCCATATTGTTAAAATAGCCTTCAATAAACAGAGAAGGTTAATTTTTTGCAAATTTCAGAACCCTAAAGGATAAACTTAAAATATTTATCCACCCTTTCATTAAATTAACATATGAATAATCATTGACCAGTTAAAACTTTAGCTATGTGTCATTCAGTGGCATTTCTCTGTGTTCAGTTTAGTTCCAGAGTTTGATTTCTAAATCTTAACATTACATTGTAAGCATTTTACAATATTTCAAATCACAAATGAAAAAAAATATATGAACCAATTCAAATATGATCAGGATATACATCATGATTGTAAATTAGGGAAAAAAATGGAGATAACAAGCAAAAGCAATGATTAAATAGTCTTTGGAAACAATGATTAAATAGGCTTGGGAAATGATGAGTAGCAGGAAAACCCCTGCAATGATCATGTATGACGAGATGGAGGAACCGAGCATAATTTGATAGCAGAAGAGAATTATTAGGATTTGTGCTTATAACGCTCGGGTAAAGGAGCTCGGTCTTGTCATAACAGAGATATTTATCTGGATGAAGTTGAACAATAACCAGTGCAATTAAGCTCTTCATGGTTCCACTGTCAAGACTAGTGTCTCCTATTGAGTTGGACTTAAAACTCATTTAGTAAAAATTGTCATAACAAGATGTTACTTGCAATTTGTTCGGGTTCTAATTTTTCTCTTCAGCTTCCTTAATATCACTTCCCAAGTTTCCATGCATACCTTGCTTGCCTTTGCCAAGAAGATACCACTGCCTTTGCCAGATTATTTCCCATAATCATGATATTATTTTCATGAGAAGGTCCTTCATATTCATATGAATATCCATCATCTCCATTCGCTATATTTCTATGCCTACCCGATCTAATCCATCATCTAATGAGTTTGGCATGTCAATGTTGACCACTACAGAAGGAGGAGATTCATTTGAAGGTTCAATCCACAAGAAGTTTTCTTCTATGAACCTGTGTTGATCTTGTGTTTTCTTATTGGAATTGGTTGATACAATAGGCAGATTGGTAGCCACAACAAGATCATTTTCTTTTGAATATATTATAAATTAGCTAGTAAAACCATTAGAGAAACCATGAGGGTAGGAGTAAGATAAAAACTGAGCATGCACACTGCCTTGTATTAATCAAATAGAGTTACATATATACATGAGGTATTGTCTCAAGATAGGAAAGCTATCTTAGACACACAATAAGTTGGTTGAGAGAATATCTCAACCACACACCAAACAAGGAACCTAGATTTAGCTAACTCCTATGGAATAGGAGCACACTCTATACATAGAAAGTCACAATTGAAGACAAGTAGGAATTACATATTCCAACACACCCCTTTAATGACTACTTGCCTCGATATCACTTCACAAAATCTAGCTATGGTCAAACATAACAAAAATGATATGTCGACGTCCATATAAAGGAGCAACCATCCACCGAAATGCATGGGTACCAACCGTTGCAACAGCTAGTCTCGTAGGATGTCCTTCGCATACATGGTTTTGTCAACCATTATCACTGCATACATGTACTTGTATCTACAGATCCCCCTCCAACGTGGGTTTTATCGGATGACCTGTAACCATGCTCTTCCTTCATCGGTGAACTCTCACCTGCAGTAGATCTGTCTTAGATCTCTTCGGCAAACTTTTATCGGATCTCTTCATTGGTGACCTTTCATCGGATCTCTTCATCAGCGGCCTTTCACCGGATTTCTTTAACGGCGACCTTTCATCGAATCTCTTCATCAGTGGGAGAACATTGGCACAAACCCGTTTCCAGTCCACTTCACTATTACACGTGGCTTCTGGCTGACCAAAAATTGACACTGCAAAATGGTTTCTGGCTGACCATGAACCTGTAATTACAAAGTGGTTTTGAGATTACCACGAACTTTATGGGGATACACATGCCTTTACAAGGCTTACATTACATACTCCAGCTCTTGGAGTTACCAAGTACATACAATGACCACTACAAAACCATCCTAGAATTGCTTACCATTCAACTGTGTGACTCATCATCAAGAGTCTATTCCAAGAAACTCACAAAAAACTCACACAAACTTGATTGTCCATCCTCCTTTGCCACTCACTATACCATTCATATGCTTGAACACACCAGTGCTTTCTTGCTTGAATATTTTTGTCATAGATTTTGTACTTTTGAGTTTTGGATATAATGGTCTTGAATCTCCATGCTTTACCTGTCATTAGTTAGAGTCGCGAATTCTAACAAAATGACTTCATATTGAGGTCGTGAATCTCAATATGTATACAAACTTCCAAGACATATTCCCTTCAAAACAATAAAAACACATTCCAAAATCTAAATATTACTGTGATTGTGATTTTTGTGCATTAAGACAAAAGCACCAACCATAGCTACAATATCTTAACTGCACAATCATTCAATCGGGGTCAAAATCTATGCTCACTAGCACCATAGAGTAAACTCCCCCTTCTTCGAAATGGCAGCATTGCCATCAAATTCACCACCAGGTTCGAGCACCATTGACTCCTTTCCTGGAAATATTTGTGAATCCAACACTCTAACACCTGTGCTGACAGCATGTTGAAGCCAGTATTCGAGGACTCGGCCCTTATCAGTGGCCTCGTACACCCTCTCGCCAAAGAACAACCGAGAAAAAAATATTAATGATGCGATATCGAATAAAACAACATCATTTCCAAAACACACTGGCAGTCTCCAACATCTCGAACAACTGCCGTAAGGAGATAGTCTCCAGCTCACAAATCACTTTAACACCAATAGGCCACCCTACAAGGTTTCGCTTGCTGGTGCAGGATCTCTTGGGGAACAGTTTCTGCTCACACATACCATGGTGAGCACTTCTCGAAAGCAAGCTGCTCACAACATTCCGTAGTAATTCAATTTGTGACACAGCATAATGAAGTCTAGTAGCAAGCGATACACATAGAGATAGATCTCGATTTGGGGATGATTCTTCCTAAAACGCAGCAATGGGAGCCTTCATTAATTCATCTTGAATCCCTTTCTTCATTATGTTAGTTTGGTTTGGAGAAGTGAGATAGACATGGGGACCATTTTTATTCATGTGTGAGGTTATTGGTTCATTTGCATGAGGAAATCTATGAGCGTGGAAAGAATGCTCTCACTATTTAGAGTCAAGAGGATATTTGGTTATGATGATGACCTTTTCCTTCAATGTACAAGGTAAGGGGTAAAAAAATTGGGAGTAAATGGCCCTTGAAGGCAAAACCCCAAAAAGAATGCCAATCAAAATTGCTAAGGGCATAATGAACTTAATTCTTAAAACTAGTAAAAATAAAATTTAACGTTATCGATGAATATTGTTTGCATCTCTTGGCACTGTGAAGAATGCAAGTTGTTAACCTCACTGCCAACAACTATGACTTGGTTAATGTGGAACTTTCCAAGAATGCCCAAAAAAGGTAGTTGGGAAGCAATCTCACACACCATATCTGAAAAGTTGGATTATCATTTGAATCCACAACCACTCCTATAATCCTCTCGAGCATGATTCTCTTACACTCTTGTGAAGTATCCAAAAATATGGCATGAGTCCCTCCAAATACCATTGGAACCTCAAAACTCTAAGCAGATCTAATATCCATATCAATTCTAAACTCCCTAAGAGACTTCGTTAATGTCAAAGCCAACAAACGTGTCCATGACAACCTTAACACCATTAGCATGCACATTTTTAGTGAAATCAAAGTAATCCCAACCCTCCCCTTCAGTTCAAGGATATTGGACTAGAACCTCATAGGAATCCTTGGAATTATTGTAATAAAAATCCTTCAAGACCTTCATATCAATGGTAGCCTACCTAGATCCACATGTTTTTTGTTGCAGTATTCCTTTCATTGAGAAGAGAAGTGTTAGACATGGGAAAGCTAGTGATATTTGTAGTCATTGTTTAGAAACTTAATAATGGCTCTAGCCTCTCTTGGGCACTCCTACATTACCATTTTTTTGTCAATCTCTTCGAAGTTGTTCCCTAAGTTGTATTGACTCAAATGGCGAAAGAAAACAATGTGAAAAATGATCCATTTTGTCTTCACAATTTTCCCTACCCAACATGGCATCATAATAAACGAACAATTTTCTCAATACTCAAAGAATTAAAAAAGGAATTTTATAAATTATGTGGTCATTTAGCTCTTTACCTGCATAGTTTTCCATCAAGCATCTTACTCTAGGCATAACCAAACGCTGTAATGGAAAATTCCAATCAGCAAGTAAGCAACCACTGAAGTATAAGGTTACTCTTCATAATCATAATCACAACTACAATCATCTAAAACAACCCATTAAAATCCGTCTTTTATTTGCATCAAATGTGTCTCAATGCATACATGATGATCAACCGACTCCTTCCCATTGCTTTCATTTCACGCCAATAAGTTCACTCAACATTACAACTATGAACTCAGCTGTTGATGTTGTTGCTGTTGTTATCTTGACTTATCCTACATCCATCATACATCAACGTGATGGTTTGGAAACTCCCAAAAAAAATCTCGCATTCTGTGGCAAGTCAAGATGTAGCATCGATGTCACCTTATGGGGAGCAATTCCATGTTGAAGGAGACGGAATTTTTGTCCTTCACACCTCAGCAACAACTCTAGTCCTTGTAATCAAAGGGGGTTGTGCCACCGAGATAAATGGAAGGAATATTAGAACTATCCCCACCACTTAACTTCTTCTAAACCCAAATATCATTGAAACAAGCTAGCTCCAACAATGGTTTCAGGAAACAAATTTCAATGCATCCTTGCCTTCTCTTAGCAAAAAATACACAGGTGTCTCTAACAGGCTCCTCAAAACAATCTCTAAATTCGTTGCAATAGTCCTCTCTATGAAAGCTCTATGGATTGTCATCCATGTGATTGCTACAATAAATAACATGGTAGATTTTTACTTCCTTCCACACCCCCTTACCACTGATGGGCTACAATGCATGGAAAAGGTTGTCCAACAATCCAACAACATGTGGCATTGCATGAAATGCAACTATTCCTTCCTTGAATTTGATCACCACTATGTACTCTGTCTTGAATTGCATGACCACGACGACCATCTGTTGAACCCTTAGTTAAACTGAGAGGGGGTGGGGGGTGAATCGGTTTAACACATACATGGACTTTTGAAACTTTTCTCTTAAAAATTATTTACACCTTTACTTCATGATCAACTTAATATGTGAGCAATCTTTATTAGTGAGCAGCAAGTATCAAACAGATTTGTTAATGTAACAACAGTCTTAATATGTGAGCAAAAAGTATTAAGCAGATTAGATAAATCACATCAACACATGCACAAAGACACTAGATATAAGTGGAAACCCATAAAGGGAGAAAACCACATCTTATTATTGTTGTGATGCAAAGGCAAGCTCCAACTCCCTCTCACCACTGTTTTTCTACAGGCACCAACCTACAGGAGGCTCCTACCTCAATTCTGCAAGCTACAACTTGCAAGGAAGCACCAACTCCCTTCAGTTTTCTGCAGGTACCAACCTACAGGAGGCTCCAACCTCAGTCAGCTACAACTGACATTTTATCAAGCTACAACTTGATGTGGAAGCACCAACTCCCATCTATTTTCTGCAGGCACCAACCTACAGGAGGCTCCAACCTCATTCAGCTACAAATGACATCTTATCAAGCTACAACTTGATGTGGAAGCACCAACTCCCATCTATTTTCTGCAGGCACCAACCTACAGGAGGCTCCAACCCCAATTCTGCAAGCTACAACTTGCAAGGAAGCTCCAACTCCCATTAATCTTTCAAAAGAGAAACACTTGCTAATTTACCTTGGATATCATCTCTGTTCTATTCCATCTGCTCTGTTGTTCATCTATTCTCATATCTGCCCTGTATCATCTCTGCATCTTTTCAGATTCTCTATCAGCTTCTCCTTCTTCTCTGCTCAGCTCCTCCTTCTTCTCTACTTCACTGCTTCATTTCTGCATTCTCTTCACTCACTCTCTCTAACCTCTCTATGCATATCAATGTGATATTATATATATAGTTCCTCACATGAATGTTTGTATTTCACAAAGAATTTGGAATGAACAGTCATGACTCTTTGGCTTCTGTCTTCTTATTCCTTTATCCAACTCATTTTTAAAAATATAACAATATGTACAACTTTCCATGCTACAGTGGGATTTTTCTTTTCCCTAGGATACTTGCCAATGCATCACAAACAATAAAAATTAATTAAAACATTTACATTCAAATCACAATGAGAATTACAGCTCAACTCATTTAGTCTTTTGGCTCGCTGTGCATTTGTCTTTTCTTTGACTGTGTCTGTCTTTTCTGTGACTGTGTCTTAGTCCCTTTCGGCTCTGTCTGCTCTCCTATCCTCTGCTGTGGTGTAACTTCCGCATACATGTAACTGTGCTTTTTATATCAGTGCATTTTGTATAAATATGTAATAGCTGGCATTAAATCTGGGCAAATTCCAACGCTTTTTCATACTGCAAGTGTCTTGTTGATGTGGTGAGTTCCGCAAGCGGAACAGACATACATCGCAATCATTTTGTATCAATAATCGCCCTCCACCTTAAGCCGAGGCTCGTGGGTCCACAGACCACACGGCAGTTTTTAATACAATTGCAACAACTTTACGTTAACAATCACCCTCCACCTTAAGCCGAGGCCCGTGGGTCCATTATAATAAGTCACATTATGTATTGGCCGCTTTATATTTATATATTGTGATCAAATGTTGTAAAACCTTAGATAAGCCTTTGGTCTTATATTACAATCCAATCCACAATAAATCGAATCACAAACTCTAATATATGAAAGGGTCGGGCCCCACAGCGATCATTTGAATCTAATGTTTGTTTCTCCGATGCGATGTGATCATTCCGATTGCGATTCATCACAATCACAATCTTTAATATATTGCTCCGATGCCCTGCTCCTTCTCCGATGCGATTGGCCTCTGTTGCGATTACTCTGATTGCGATTAATCGCAATCGCAACTTTTAGTTGCATATTTCGATGCTCCGCCTTAACTCCGATTGCGATTGGTCACTGTTCACCGGAACTCAAATATATGAATTGATGTTTATATGCCCATCGGGTCTGGGCTTCAATCGCAATCGCAAATTCTTGTTTACATGTTCCGCTGCTTTCTCCGATGCGATTACTCTGATATGATGCGATTGATCATTGTTCACTGTATTTTGCTGATGCGATTAGAATTGGAACTAAAACACTTGTTAATCATAGTTTATAAGCCCATCAGGTCCGGGCTTCAATCGCAATCGTAAATTATTTGTTTAAATGATCTGCTGCCAACTTTTTCTCCGATGCGATTCATACGGGTCCCACCATATAAGGCTTTTCTTTTTGATAGAACTTTTGGTTCTTTAGATCTCACGCTTCATATAAACAGTATATGCTATGGACCTATATATATATATATATATATATATATATATATATATATGGCGCATCATATGTATCTCACTGCACATATATATAAGCTTGCTTCCGCTTCGATCTTTAGTGAATCTTCCAGCAAGGGTAGTGATTCTTGGAATTTGTTTGTATATATATATATATATATATATATATATATATATATATATATATATATATATATATATATATATATATACTTGCCGCTTGGGTTAAGATTCCCGGAATTCGTTTGTATTTATATACTTGCTGCTTGGGTTACGATTCCCGGAATAATATAAGTCTGCTTCCGCTTTGATAACGGCTTTGCCTCTATATTCTCTGCCTCTGCCTCTACCTGTCTCTGCCTCTACTGCTCGACCTCTGCCCTCGCTGTGCAATTCCTCAACATAGTTTAATTAATAAACACCACTTCCGCTGTTTCTTTTTATGATTCCGCTTACCCCTGACTGTTCGACATTACAATTAATGCACAACATTTTCAATCTTGTTTGACATTTACTTCCTTTGCTCCTTGACTGATGCTGCTCCTTGCTTAGCTTTTTGCTGCCTCTGCTACCTCTTTGCTGCCTCTGTTCCCTGTCTTCTACTTTGCCTTATTGCTGGTTCAGGTGCTGCTCCTTTGTGCTCCTTTGCCATCAATGACAATATTTCCAACACCATCTAGAAAATGTTGTTGCTTTCGATGATGCTGCAACTAAACTATTCGTTGTAACAACAAAGGACCTTTGCTTCCTTTCAAGCAAGTCAGAATCCATCAGAGACATCTCCACCAATATCAAATGTCATCATCTTTCACCCTTTCTATTAAAATAGACACTTTCAACAACATTGATTGCCTCCACTCAATCCTTATGCACTATGATTTATGTTCAAAATTTATTTCATGCCATTTTAAAAACGTTAAATAAATTGAACTCCTTTTCTATGTACCTAATTCCTGTAAGCCATTGTTTTGAGACACTTATCTTAGTGTAACTTTCTTCTTTAATTTAACCTTCTACTACATTCATTAGAACATATATAGAAACTCAAGTTTCAATTATATATTACTGTCCATATATTTCACTTCATTATTGCATTTCACATTCCCCTCTCCTCCTTTTGGAATTCCTTCGCAACTCTCGGTGCAATTGCTAGTTTTATTCACAACGATGCTCATTATACATTGTTCTATATTTCATTGGTGCACATGTACTTCCATGGGTGAACATACAACATGTTGGAGCGGGGTCCCCTGGGGTCAATTTTAGTTATGTTTTTGTATATATTTTTTTGTGCGCACTTCGCGGAAGAGTCAAAGGGGCTTTGGGGTGGGTCAAGGTCCCTAATCAATGAAAATGGGTTTTAAGGGAAAACCATGAGTCTCAAACCATGGTTTGAGACCATGGTATTTGCATGCTAATATTATTATAAATATAGATAGATCAAGTAAAGTAAATATATAGTATGTTTTGATGATGAACGTTTTGTAAGGGTTTGACCTAAGTCTGGGTTTTTGGGTAGAAGGGCTCTTGTTGCTGTTTGCGGACCCTGCTGGCTGTGTGCACGAAAGGGTAACTTGTATGGGAAGTCTGAATATACTGGAACTGTTAGATATCTTAATATGGAAGACTATTTTGGTGAACTGAACACTGTTATGCGATTGTTGTTATTTATCTGTTAATTGCTTTGAGATCAAAATCTATTCCATGAGGTTATCTGTTGCTTTAGTTTGTTATGTGTGAAATACATTGCTGATGACTATATCTGATTAAAGTACATCTGTTTAATGCACGCGAATATATGCTAAAGTACTCTGAGATAATCTGTGACAAGGTTGATCTATTGTTCTGTTAATGCGTGCATATGTATACTATCTGATAAGTTCTATTATAAGTCTATTTAGGGACACCACATTAAATTCCTCCTCAGGGTGTGAAACTTGGTTCCATCACCCCCCCATACTGCTTCAGGTTAGACTTTGATCTATGCAAGCATGTCATTGTCAAAAGGGCCAGTAATTGGAGGGTTTTTTGGTTGCGCAATAAATCTAAACCTAGGCCAGGACCCCTCAAGCCAACAAATGGTTCAGGCAAGCCTGATTTAAGCAAGTGTGGCTCAAGCGAGCCAGCTTCAAGCGAGCATGTCTGCCACCAGCGCGCAGCCGATCAACACAGTGATGTCATCGACCAGGGATAACTGCCTAATCCAGATCCCCGAGCCTGCCATTCGAGTCGAGTCACCAATTTTTCCCATACAACTCAGAGCCTGTAATGAAATCAATGTCGATCTGGCTGTGCTACCTACACCACATGGTCCACAATACAATTATGGATGAGTTATAGTTTCGAGAAGCTCGATCCTACCCCACTGCTAGTGGGTCTCAATAGTAACCAATCGAACTTTAGCATAAATAATAGACAACAAAAGAATCGTGCCGTGAAGCAGAGGCTTGACATGCCACCCTAGAAGCCAGAATTGATTAATTATGCAGCGATTTGCTAGCAGTCACTGCCTTGGCCGCACCTACAGAAAAATTGGAAGGGTTGGCCGCTGCGCTGAAGGCATCATGCGATGAGGTGAAAATTTTCAGCATTGATTTTGAACAACAAATTGTAGAGTTGCAGATGGAGTTGCAGCGAGAAACACCTCTAGAAGTTCGAGCACAGCGTGCTGCAGAAGTCAAGGCAGTGACAAATAGTATATTAGCTAAAATAACAGAGTGTGAACAACTGTTAGATGAAGCCATGGGTGTCTGGACATTGGCTTAGAATGATCCAATGGTGTTGTTGTGGCTCATTTGCATTTACTTTTGAAATATTTCTCAAAACACCAAAAAAGCGTATATGTTAAAAAAGGTAAAAAATTTCTATGTCGAAAAAGAATTTAGATTTTTATGTTGGCGTATTAACATTATGTGCAGAGATGTGAAGGCAGGTTGAGTCGGGCTTATTTGCATGCAGAAAATTTCAAGAGTCAGGTCGATTGATGTGGTCAAAACATTGCACATAGGTCAGGGTCGAGTCGAGTTTATTTGCAAGCTTAGGAGAGACTAGTGCTATAGAATATCGAATAAGCTCAGGAGGGTTACACCGTGGAGAAAAAAATAAATTAGTAATCAAGATCATTTATTTGTTAAAGGAACATATGCGAGCCTGTTGAATGAAACTATGTTCATTACCAAAGAAATCATATAGATTCCTGAAGGCAGAGAACTGGCGTATTTTCCTTAAAAAATTAAGAGTTTTGGAAGAAGCGTAAAGGGGGGAAATTAATGGTCAAGATCAAAACGCAGAATTGAAGCGGAGAGATGGACGACGGAGATCATATCACAGAAATACAAGTAAGATGGAGCGAAGGTTGTGAAGAGAAGTCACATGTCAGCCATAGGTTCTGTCGCATATCGCATTCGGTAAAGGATACAAGTTTGAGATATGGTTAAACTTGCAAAGATGCGATGCGAAGAGCGACAAGTTTAAGATTTGGCGATGCAATGAATATCACACATCGCATGCATTAAGATATTGCGGCGATCGGAGGAATTGAAAGTTGGAAAATTTGTGAAGTGTTGATGAGGTAAATTTTATAAAAGTCGATCTGCGATGAGGCCTAAAGTTGCAATATTACGAGGCAATGTGGTTGCACCTCACAAGTTCAGGAGGAAAGGCGCTAAGAAATATGTTGTGAATGCCGAAGGCCCAAATGTGATGGAAAGGCAGACACGATACCATTCATAGATTAAGTTGAACTTATTTAAAGTCCAAGATTATGTGCAGTTGCGTTGCTTTTACAAAGAAATGTGAACGCGGGCAGTAGACTTGGGTATGTGACCCAACACAGAGAAAAGGAAAGGAAAAGACAGAACGTAGCAGACATGAGCAAAAGAGGAAGAGTTGAGCAGAAGGGGACATGATAACCTTGGTTGAAATGTAGAGGCATAGGCAGAGTCGTGCAAAGAGAGCACATAGTGGCACTGTTGGAAACACAACAGTTGGGTCAAGTCAGGCAAGGATACGTTATTGCAGAACTGTTCGAATACCACACCAGAAGCAGAAAAGACATGACAGGAAGTAGAAAAAAAAAATGTTGAACTCCAGAAGAAAGGCAGGGCAAGGATGTCCGATCTGTCAGGGAGACACATCAGTACTTCAGGGAGACGCATCAACAACAAATCAGATTCAACAAAAAGAATAACCTTTCACATTTTAATTCGTTTTCTTTTTCTGTTAAGGTCGAAGTTATAGTGATGTCCTCAGTTGCAATGTAGTAAGTAGTTTTAATAGTTTAGGTAGTCAAAGGAGTTTCAAGAAGTTCTGGAAATTACGAACTATTTTTGATGTATTTAAGCAAGATAGAAAGAAAGAAGAAGGGTTCTGGATTTTGGACCTCTGGAAGACTAAAGCTTTGGTACTTACTTTTTCTGAGGAATTAATGAAAGAAGCATCAAGTTTCCTGCAAATTTTGATGGTGATTCTTTTTTCCTGTGTCATTTTGTGTTCCTTCTTCCTGGAATGAAGTGACGTAAAGTAGCTTCCGGTTGCTTAATTACATTTATGAGTAAGAGTTAAATAACCTTAATTTGTGCTCCTCCACTCCAACTCCTCTCCCTTCACACATTCTCTCTCGAACTTAAAAGTAATAGATTCTATGTTTACAACATATTATTTTGATTTTCCTCTCTCTCCATAAATTCATTCTAAAATTTAAAGTGATAGATTTTTTGTTACAGCATATCATTTTGAGTTTCTTCTACAATTCTTCTTTTCCATTTAGATATCAGCAGTTAATGGCATTGTAGAGTCTTTCATTATACCAGATTGTTAAGGGTTTTAAAGAATTAGTTTCCAAATGGATTGAATGAAGACCACTTGATATAATTACTTTTGTGACACATTTTTAAAAATGTTTTAAGTAGTGATTCCTTTCCACAACCAAGGAATTGTCTCTTAAGAAACAACATTTTCTTGCATAGTTTCCGAGGATGAAGAGATGAAGTTATTTTCCCTGGGTTTTTCACATTATTTCCTCTGGTTTTTCAGTGAGGAGGAAATGTTTGGCTCTGTTTGTTATTATCAGAATTCTGGCTCACAAAAGGCCTCACACAAGGTCAAATACCTCACAACAGAAGGTCCCTACTTTGTCAGACTCTAAAAGATTGGTTTCTAAAAGGGTTCGGAAACCCAAAACCCCCTCAACACCTAGTCCTACACTATCAGCTCTTGGCAGTAGTTCTAGTAATCCTTTGTTTGAAGATATCTCTAAAGTACTTCCTTTCTTGGAACAAGATTCACCTTTCACACCACTTTATTTTAAAGAACCTAAGTTGGAAAAACACTCGTTTGAGTCTGCTTATTTTATTTTTACTCAAGCTCAACAAACTCCAGTTGCTGGTCCCTCTGCTATTTTCCATCAACCCACCCCCATATCATTTTTACCTCCACCTTCGTTCATCTTCACAGCAAGTTCGTCGACTGCATCTAACCAAGGAACAATCAATCAAGGTGCAAACATGGCAACATCGACCTTTTTGTTGAACAGATATGCTCCATTTAACCTTCCACAACCAATAAATGCAATGCCTTAAGAGTATCTTAAATTACTCCCACTTTTTACTGGAGAAGATGAAATAACTACAGAACAACACTTCCCTGTGTTTTGTAATTTTGTTGAAAATCTGAATGTAGAACATCTTGATGTCGTAATGAGGCTTTTTGTTCAGTCTCTGGATGGAGAGGCTAGAAAGTGGTTTAAAGGATTGCTAAATAATTCTATTAGTACATGGGAAGAACTGGAAAATCGATTCACTCAGAGATGGGATGAAAAAAGGGATCATGGATATTCACTGACAGAATTCAATGCAATGAAAAGAAAACCAGATGAGAATATATCAAATTTTATCAAAAGATTCAATAAGTTGTATAATAGTTTTCCTGTAGAAATGAAGTCCCCTACTTTTGGAGCAAAGGTGGGTTTTTCTAGGGATTTTGAAGCCGATTTTAGTTTCATGCTTACAGAAAGCAGATCCCCTACTCTAGAGCAAATACAGACATATTTTTTAGAGATCGAAGCTAATATGATTGCAGCTGGAAAGGCAAAAGGGAAAAAACCAGTGCAAGAGAAGGGGAAAGGAAAAGAAGAATCATCACAAGATCAAAGAATTGAAGATATGACAAAGGTGATAAAAAGATTGTCAAATAAGCTAGTTAAGATGGAATTGGAAAGTAAAAATTCCCAAAGACAAGTACAAAAAAACCAAGGGGGATTTAACCCTCATTTCAAAAGGCATCCCCTCGAAATTTTGCAGATGTAAGAAAGGATCAAGACCAGGTTGAAGCACCATTGTATATAGAAGAAGCACTCAGAGAGTCAGTAGAAGATGACCAAAGGGAAGATGAAGATCAAATATCTGCTATGCACAAAATAGAAGATGATGAAGAGGAAGATTGTGAGGGAGAATATGTTGAAGCTACAGTATATTTTGACCAAGATGAAATGGATGAACACTGTAGGAAATTCATAGATTTCATGCAAGCTGAGTTGCATAAAAAGTATGATTTGAGGTCTAGAAAAATATCTACAGTGCAGGACAATGAAGGTGAACAATAAGATTCTATCCCTTCTCCAATGGAAACTCCACAACAAAGGGACCCTGTAAAACAAGTCAGTAATGGGAAGAAACCTGTAAATTCAATTAATATAACAGATGTGCAACATGGTGAACCTTCCCAGAGCAAATCAGTTGATACTAATATTTTGGAGAGAGTTGTTCCTGTACCTGAACAAGCAACAAATTCTAGAAAGAGTGAAGAAAAACCTGAAAATAATGTTAAACAAACTCATCCTTTCAGTTTGGTAAAAGAGTTGAAGAAGGTAAAAATTCATGTACCTCTTCTAGAATTAGCTAAAATACTAGCCTACAAGAACAAAATTTCAGAATTTATTAATCTCACATAGATTGAAGATATAAGTGACACTGCAAACTTACAAGAAGAGAAGCCATTGGTCACCTTTGGTCCTCATGTAGAAGAAGTATACCCCTTCATTCCACCATTCTATATTTCTCTGTTGCTTCATGATTTTACTCTCCATAATTGTATGCTGGACTCAGGAGCATTCCATAATCTCATGCCATTGTCTGTTATGAAAGAATTAAACTTGCAGATTACCAAACCTTACAGGGATCTGTATTCTTTTGATTCCAAAAGGGTGAAATGCATTGGGTTAATTAAATATGTAGTAGTTTCTTTGTCACAAATTCCAGCAAAGAGTATAGTCATGGATGTAGTGGTTGCTGATTCCGACCATGTTTGGAATTCTCCTATCAAGATCTTGGGGAGCAAACGTGGGAGGTATTCTTAAATTGGATTTCACTTATGCTATCATTCCTATTTTGAATTTGGAAGAAAGGAGATTGTACAGGGAAACAAGGTTCGTGAAGACTACTACCAAGAAATATGCAGGAAATTCCCCTATTTATAATCGAGAAACGTAAGATATTTCATGTTTGATGCTGCATGAAGGTGCATAATTTGCTGAAGACACAGGGAGGGATCTCTCTTCAATAGTTTCAAATAACGAGTTACACTCAAAAAGGATTTGGAAATGCTACTTTGATGGTGCCGACTCCAAGGAAGGCACAGGAGCTCGATTCTTGCTGATATCGCCAGAAGGTAGCCTAATTCCTTTTCCTTTTAAGTTAGAGTTTGATTCAACAAACAACTTGGTTGAGTATGCAACCTTAATATTAAGCCTTCAAGTCGTTAAATAGATGGGAGTTCAATGTATTTCAATTTTCGGTGACTCTCAACTGATAATAAGACAAATCAAAAATTATTGTCAGACCTGTTGACACCTAATCCTAAGGGTTGGGTGAGGATATTTAATATTGTATATTAAATAATATTAGGAAATAAGGAAGGCCAAGAGTCATTGGGAGATGAATCCCAATAGCCTCACCTCCATGTAATAAATACATTCACATTCTTCATCTAATACACATTCTGATTTGCGGAGTTACCTCCTGGTTTGACATGGTATCAAAGCCAGTCCCACTATTGGCATTCTTTCATGTGGTGTAACTCCCTCATTTTTGCTAACAGTCTTTTGTTCAGTCAGTTTTATGTCTAGTTTTTGCTGCTCCATTAGATTGATGCCAATCTAATTTTATATACTGCAATTCTGCAATTTTTTTAAAAATTATGTCTACAATTTTTGCCCAGTTCTAAATTTTTTGTAGCTTCTGAAGAATCTGCAATTTGCAGTTCCTGCATTTCTGCAATCCTGCACATACCTGCAAGTTATGCAGTGGTTAAAAATCCTCCCATTCTAAAATTTTTATACGACCCATTGGCCTCTGCAATTACGCGCCCTATTCCCAACGGCATAGCCATCCCTCTCGGCTCTCACAACCGGCCTCCCCACTCATCTACGCTCCTTCCCTCAGCCTTCACAGCCTCCCATCATCCTTATCACTCCGCCCTCCCCTTAGCCTACACTCCTACCCCTCTCTGCACCCTTACCACTCCAGCTCTCCCCTACCCCCCTATCCCCTTCTCCTCACCCTGCTACGACTGTATCACGACTCTACATCCCCTATCTACCCCAACCCCCTCACACTCGCTCACACCCATCTCACTAGGCCACACCCACCACTCCCTTACGCATTCAACACGCTATCCTATAGCAAATGCCGCTCCCTAAACTCTGCCTCCCCACTACCTGCACCTACGACCTGCATATACCCATACCCCTGCTCCCCCTCGCTGCTATCTCACCCCGCCCCCTCTCTACAGCATTATGCCCCCCCAATCCCACACCCGCCCCCTCACACTTCAACTCACAAGCTACATCCCTTACCCAACTACTCCCCGCTCGCTGCCTACATGCCTGCCCCTGCACGCATCCGCCTCCCTGTAATATCACACCCTTCACGCATCTGCCTCTCTGTAATCCCACATCCCAACCTGCATGTAATAAATCCCCTCCATAACACCGCACTGTCTGTTCTATACTCTCATTTAATACCATTCCATATAATACCACTCACGCTCCCATATAATACCATCGCCTCCCATATAATACCTCCTTCCATATAATACCACTTGCGCTCCCATTCATAATACCACCGCCTCTCACACAATTTTTTCCCAAAACAAAAACAATATATATATATATATATATATATATATATAATATTTTTTTTTTGCAATATTGAGTATATTTCCAGCAAAAAAAATTTTCTCCTCAAAAGAATTTTTCCAGCAAAGTAATTATTTTTCCCTTCAGAAGAATGCATTCTCTCATATCTATTATAGGGGTGGTTCTCTCTGGTAAGGAGAACTATCTTGAATGGTCTCGGAAAATCAAGCACACTCTCATTTTTAATGAGTTGTGGAAAGGAATCTGTGAAGGACAAGAAGGAAATCCACTAGCAAAGCCCACTTCAGACAAGGAGCTCGCCATTTGGGAAAACAAGAACTGCAAGGCCTATGCCTTGATTGCAGCTTCCGTAAATGAAGAGGTGATTCGCCATATTTCACCATTTTCAAATGCCTATGAAGCCTTGAGCACGCTAAAAGAACTCTATGACTCACATTCATAACTAGAAATTTTCAATTGATGATTAAGCTGTTCAGTCTTGAATTGAAGAATGATGATCCCCTTGCTTTAGCCTCAAAAGTAAGATCTATCATGCATGATATTGACAACACTGGTGTAAAAATTCACATATCTCTCATAGAATATGTTAAGGCATTATATGCGACTTACTCACATTATCTTGAGTCATTGCAAGCAAGTGGAAACCTTGAGCATATCACCTTTGATTCCCTTGAGAAAAAGTTTGCAGAAAGAGAGAAAGCTTTCGGGAAGATGACAGTCCCTTTGTCTTCTGAAGAGGCTGCATACTTTGCACATAGAGAAAGGAGTCATGCTCCCGATCCTTCCAGAGGAAGAGGTGGCTGAAGAGGAAGAGGAAGAAGAAACTTCAGAGGAAAGGGGGGCAGACAATCTGACAAATCCGATCTTCATTGCACATGTTGCAATAAAGATGGACATGAAGCATCCACATGCAGGACACCTTGGGAAAAAATTGAGCTGCAAAGAAATCAAGAAAAAGGTAAAACTAGTGACAAAGACAAAGGTAAAGCACCTGAATCTGCTCATTATGTTCTAGCACATTGTGACAATGGAGTAACTGAAGACTTGTTTGATGTTTCATTTACTTCATGGAGAGATGATTGGTTGCTAGATTCAGGAGCAACATGTCACATGAAATTTAGAAAATATTTTTTTGAAGAATTTACAGACAAAGTTGATGGAGCAGTATATTTCGTAGATAAATCCAAACTCAAGCCATTAGGGCTTGGCACAGTCAGGCTTAAGTTGCCTGGTCTTCCAGATCATATTCTACATGAGGTTCTATACCTCCCCGAGTTGAGGAGAAACTTGCTGTCCCTGGTCCAAATCCACCAGCAAGGACACTTCATTCACTTGTTTGATGGTAAGGTAGAGGTCAGAAAAGCATCAGATCACTCACTTGTCATGGAGGGAATAGAAGAATTAAGACTCTTGAAGCTGAAAGGTTCATCTGCTCATGCTCAAAACTTTGCATTTAGTTCACATCATGATGAAGGTACATTCCCATCAAGTCTTTTATGGCATGCTAGATTTGGACACTTAAACTATGAAAGCCTTCGTTTGTTGAAGAAAAATGGTGTTAATGGACTGCCTACAATTCCTAGGAAACCTAAGGAATGTGATGCTTGTATTCTAGGAAAGCATAGCAAACAACCATTTCATGATTCACACTCCAGAGCACATAGAATACTTGAGCTTATTCATTCAGATTTATGTGGCCCTATGCCTGTTGCTTCTGTAAATGGAAATAAATATATGATGACATTTATTGATGACTACACCTAAATGTGTTGGATTTACTTATTGAAGAACAAGTTTCATGCTTGTCAAACATTCAAGAATTTTCATGCATGGATTGAAAATGATGCACAAACTCATATTGGCTTTCTACGTACTGATAATGGAAAAGAATACACTTCAAATGAATTTTAAAATTATCTTCGTCAACATGGGATCAAACATCAAACAACTGTGCCGTATAATCCCCAACAGAATGGTGTAGCTGAAAGAATGAATAGAATTATTTTAAATATGGTTTGTTCCATGTTATTTTTCAAGAATGTAAAATTGATGTTTTGGGCTGATGCAGTTCTATGTGCTGTTTACATAAAGAATAGGTGTCCTGCAAGTTCAATTAGAAACAAAACTCCTTTTGAAATGTGGCATGGCCACATTCCTTTGGTAAAGCATTTCAGGGTCTTTGGGTCCACCTGTTATGCCTTGATACCCAAAGGACAAAGGAATAAAGTTGGTGCTAGAAGTCGAAAATGTATCTTCTTGGGGTACTCCAATACCTCCAAAGGATATCGTCTCTATGATGAAGCCAATAAGAAGTTTGTAATAGCAAGAGATGTCATATTCATTGAATATTTCAAGAGTGACAAGGTTGTTGAGTGGCAACTTGACTGCCTGGATAGATTCACACATGCAAAGTCTTTCCAAGAATTTGATAATCAGATTCCACATCTTGAAGGGGGGATTCCTATATTGAATCAAACTGTGGAATCATTTCCTGAAGCACTCTCTCCCCCACATGAAGAAACAACCACGAATGACACATTGAATGATGTGACTGACAGAATTGGGAGATTGAATCTTGAATCAATCCCAACTCAGTCAAATGAGCAGCCTGGGCCATCTCAAAAAGTTCCTCTCAAATGGCTGACAAAGACACTGGAGAATGTTCATCCTGATGAGGTTGGAAAAATAGGAACAAGAAGTTCCACTAAACAAAATGAAGGTGACGTAGATAATTTTGATTCTCCTGTTGATATGGCTATTGCTTATAACTGTGAATTGAGTTTGTCTACAGATCACGAACCAACTTCCTTTAAAGAAGCCACTTCCCATGATGAATGGAAGGAAGTGATGCAAAAGGAGTATGATGCCTTGATAACGAATGGCACTTGGAAGCTGGTTGATCCACCTTTGGGAAGAAAACCAATTGGCTGTAAGTGGGTCTACAAGAAAAAGTATAAAGCGGATGGCTCACTTGACAAGCACAAGGCCAGGCTTGTGGCAAAAGGTTTTGAACAAAAAGAAGGAATCGATTATGAAGAAACTTTTGCTCCCATAGCAAAATGGACCACCATCCGGACTCTCTTTGCCCTAGCAGCTCAGAATGGATGGAAAGTCCATCAGATGGATGTAAAAAACTGCCTTTTTGAATGGAGATCTAAAGGAGAAAGTTTTTATGTCCCAGCCAGAAGGATTTGTTGTAAAGGGCCAAGAACACAAAGTTTCCAAGCTTATAAAATCCTTGTATGGCCTCAAGCAAGCACCACGAGCCTGGTATGAGAAATTAATTGAGCATCTTTTGAAACTTGACTTCAAACATTTTGATCTTGATGATGCAACTTTGTTTGTTAAGAAAGTTGGAAAAATAGTTGTATATCTTGTGGTGTATGTAGATGATCTTTTGATGACAGGGAACAATGAGAGTTATATTGCATCCATGAAGAAAGAATTGAAGAAAGGTTTTGAAATGACTGATTTGGGTTATGTTCATTACTATCTGGGTATTGAAGTAATTCAACATCCTAAATTTATATTTCTTTCTCAAAAGAAGTACATTAGAGATCTTTTGAACAAGTTTTGCATGGATGAATGCAATCCCTTAACCACTCCAATGGAACAAAACTTGAAGCTCACATCTATTGAAGGGAAGGAATTCGAGGATGCAACTAAGTATAGATAGCTTATAGGAAGTCTTATGTACCTGACCACCACCAGACCTGACATTTAATTTTCTATTGGAATCCTCTCAAGGTTTATGCAAAAACCTTGTGAAGGGAATTGGTCTACTGCAAAAAGAGTGTTAAGGTACTTGAAGGGGACTCAAGACTTTGGACTCAAATATACACAGGTAGGCGACTTCAGCTTGATCGGATACTCTGATTCAGACTTTGATGGGGACAAAGAAATAGGGGTGTCTACTACAGGTTACACCATGAGTCTTGGATCAGGAGCTGTCTCATGGAGATCACACAAACAGTCAGTTCCAGCAGATTCCACGACCGAGGCAAAATATGTGGCAGCAGCTGAAGCAACAAAGGAAATTGTGTGGCTCCGGAAAATCCTGCAAGATTTGCAGATGAAACAAATGCATTCCACACCACTCATGATCGACAACACTTCTGCAATAAAGTTGGCCAAGAACCCAAAGTTCCATGATCGAACAAAGCACATCAATACAAAATACCATCTAATTTGACATCATGTTCAGGCCAAAACCATCCATCTACATCATTGTTCCACAAATGAGAAAACCACTGATATCTTCACCAAATCACTTGGAAGAGAAAAGTTTGAATAGTTCAGATCGATGCTTGGAATCACCAAAATCCCTTCAGATTAAAGGGGGGAATGTTGACACCTAATCCTAAGGGTTGGGTGAGGATATTTAATATTGTATATTAAATAATATTAGGAAATAAGGAAGGCCAAGAGTCATTGGGAGATGAATCCCAATAGCCTCACCTCCATGTAATAAATACATTCACATTATTCATCTAATACACATTCTGATTTGTGGAGTTACCTCCTGGTTTGACAAGACCAAGCATCCAAGATTAAGATCATACAGAAATGAAGTTTGGGATCTAATATAGAACTATTTTGAAGCCTTCAATCTTTGGTTCATCCCAAGGGAGAAGAATAGGTTGGCAGATTCGTTAGCAGTTGTAGCTAGTACCTTTAAGCTGTTGAAGTTTGCAACAAGAAACAGTGAAGGTGGCATCCTGAAACATCATCCTTGATCCTAGTTGGAAAATAATCACCTAAACTAGGTGGGGCCCACACAGGCTATTTTTAGGTGTATGTCTATTTTTAGACATGGTGACCATATTCTATAAGTTGCGAGATGCTATTTGTAGATGGTTGGTCAAATGTGAAAAATATATGAAATTCTATTTTTAGACATATTGGACAGAATCTATTTTTAGATTGCTAGTCTAAAAATAGATATGTCGAATATTATTAGCTCTCAATAATATTTGGACTCTAAACATTATCTTATTCTCTTGGAGCACTTCAGTTAAGTGCACATATGTGGCACAACCACTGACAGAAGGAATTACGCTATTCCTGAGGGTTTACTAGAGCTAATGCATGGAGAACTTCAGTTAGAACTCATGTGACAGAGTTTGGTGGAGTTGTAGAAGTAGTTAGTGGAGTTGTATTCAGTTTAACTCAGTTAGACTCAGTTGAGCTAGTTGTATCTAATCTAATTGCATGATACACTAGTGAGAGTGGATTGAATCAACTATTTAATTAATTCACAAATAATAACTCATTAATCAACTGAACAATACAATAGTTAACTATAGTGCATGTCAGTTTCAGTGGAGACCCAGTGCAGAGATGGGTGAAAGGGCAAGATAGACTATCAGTTGTGACTATAGTGATGCATTGATTGCATCCAACACTTGGTGGAGATGCCTATGAGGATTGAGTGAGCAAGGCTATTCAAGTTCATCCAGAGATGTTCTTCAGTAGGGATTGCGTAGTAGAGGCAGGCTAGTAGGTGGCAAAGATCAGTGCATGGATTTGCTAGATCAAGCCTGATTAGTGTGCAACGATTGTATTGTACTAAGAGATTGATATGATCAGCTTTGTATGAGGATTGTTACATGATCTCTATGACATATATTATATACAGATAGTTGGGGTTTTCAGCTTCAGGCTTTCCCGTTAAACAACTGTGTTAATGTGTGTGGATTTTTATTGTTTCATGTGTGCATTGCAATCTTGATTTAATTTCCGTAAATGATCAATGGTGGAATAGATTCTGTATTTTCCATGAAGTTAAAATGGTGTGAGATCAAGAGAATCTTGGACATATAACACATAAGTTATATAATTTCTACATGTTATCAGAGCATTGTTGATTGAATATTGCAATTGTGAAGTGAGTTTGTGCTGGTGGACAATTCGAATTTGCTGCAGGAGTTTCTTGGTGCGACATTTGAGTATACATTGAAATGTCTTTCAATGGGTTGCGGTTGGAGTATGCACTCGAGGGAAACTCTAACTACATAGCCTGGAAGGACAGGATGGAGGCGGTGCTTGAAGATAATGGCTTGAAGGAATTCATCAAGAGAGATGTTCCTAAGCCCACTTTGGCGGATGCTACAGTACTTGACACATGGCAAAAGAAAGTAGCAAGGACGAGGAGGATTCTGTTGGAAGGTGTGAGAGACCATATTGTCTCAAGCCTTCATGGGAAAGCCACTCCATATGCTATGTGGAAGGCTTTGATAGATTTTTTCCAAAGCAGAAGCGACCAGAGGAAGTTGGCGCTTAAAGACAAGCTCATAAAAATAAAAATGCAAAAGAATCTTTATAGATTTGAAGTAGATGGGATTTCTACGGAGCTTCCTACTGTTGGGAAGTGCAAGAAAGACATGCAATTAAAGCTTGAGAGGGAGCTGGATTTGCATGCAGGTAAGAGTGAACCTCGGGATGTGGAGCAGCCACAAGATGAGGATCATGGAGTGGAAGAAACCACTCATGCAGAGAAATTTCGTGCCAGATGGGCAGAGGGAGTGCATGCAGCTATACCACCAGGTGAGAGGTGGGGCGACATGCATGAGTAATCCCAAGAGGATATTTCTGGGCAGGATTCATGGATATGGTGTGGCTCTCGTGAATTGAACCTGGCTACGAGGAGCCCACAGAGAAGAAGTAGCATGATCAGTTGGATTGATGCAGGAAGATCAAAGTGACAGTGTCGGATACTGGAGCACGGTTCAGAGTTGACAGCAAGTGCAGAGTGCATGGGTGCAGAGTTCAACAGCGCAGTGGTTCCTGAAGACATGTGCAGTTGGTACCAGCAGAAGTCGAAGACTTTGATGATAGATGCATTAATACTAATTGAGTTGTTTGGAGCCTATTTAGTTTCGGAAGAGTTGCAGAGTAGATGCATGGAGTTGCAGGGTGCTTGCAAGAGTTGCAGGGTGAATGCATGGAGTTGCATGTCGCATGAAAATGTAGTCCTTTCTTGTTGAGAGGGAGTGTTGAAGTTTGCAACAAGAAACAATGAAGGTGGCATCCTGAAACATCATCCTTGATCCTAGTTAGAAAATAATCACCTAAACTAGGTGGGACCCACACAGGCTATTTTTAGGTGTATGTCTATTTTTAGACATGGTGAGCATATTCTATAAGTTGCGGGATACTATTTTTAGATGGTTGGTCAAATGTGAAAAATAGATGAAATTCTATTTTTAGACATATTGGGCGAAATCTATTTTTAGATTGCCAGTCTAAAAATAGATATGTCGAATATTATTAGCTCTTAATAATATTTGGACTCTAAACATTATCTTATTCTCTTAGAGCACTTTAGTTAAGTGCATAGATGTGGCACAACAACTGACAGAAGGAATTACGCTACTTTTGAGGGTTTACTGGAGTTAATGCACGGAGGACTTCAGTTAGAACTCATGTGACAGAGTTTGGTGGAGTTGTAGAAGTAGTTAGTGGAGTTGTATTCAGTTTAACTCAGTTAGACTCAGTTGAGCTAGTTATGTCTAATCTAACTGAATGATACACTAGTGAGAGTGGAGTGAATCAATTATTTAATTAATTCACAAATAATAACTCATTAATCAACTAAACAATACAACAGTTAACTACAATGCATGTCAGTTTCAGTGGAGACCCAGTGCAGAGATAGGTGAAAGGGCAAGATAGACTATCAGTTGTGACTATAGTGATGCATTGATTGCATCCAACACTTAGTGGAGATGCCTATGAGGATTGTGTGAGCAAGGTTGGAGTAATTCAAGTTCATCCAGAGCCATTCTTCAGCAGGGATTGCACAGTAGAGGCAGGCTAGCAGGTGACAAAGATCGCTGCATGGATTTGTTAGATCGGGCCTGATTAGTGTGTAGCGATTGTATTGTACTGAGAGCTTGATATGATCAGCTTTTTATTATGATTGTTACATGATCTCTATGACATATATTATATACAGATATTTGTGGTTTTCAGCTTCAGGCTTTCTCCTTAAACAACTGTGTTAATGTGTGTGAATTTTTATTTTTTCATGTGTGCATTGCAATCTTGATTTAATTTCTGCAAATGATTAATGGTGGAATAGATTATGTATTTTGCATGAAGTTAAAATGGTGTGAGATCAAGAGAATCTTGGACATATAACACATAAGTTATATAATTTCTACATAAGCCTCTAATGAATCCAAGGTTAAAGTATGAGATTCAAATTAGACATAGACCCTCTATTCTTGACAATGTGAAACATTGACAGGTGTTTGAATATGATGAGCAGAAAAATCAGTTCTTGACAATGATTGGAAACTTTGAAGACACTGAGATAGATCAAGAGGAAGAATAGACAGAGCAGAAAGGAGAGGTAAGAAATGTCAAGCAGTCAATAGGTGAGCAAACGATTATCTAATTGAAATACAATATCGTCCCTAAAGGATTAGTTCCCCTTGAAAGACTATTTGACTCTAATGATGTTGTTGTTGATTCGAAGGAAATACATCAAGAGGAAGAGATGGAAGATTGAAATTTGGGAACTCAATAGGAGCCAAAAATGGTGAAATTATTCAAGGGTGTTCCCAAAAATTACAAAGAAAGATACATTGAACTTTTTAAGAAGTTTATGGACGTGTTTGCTTGGTCATATGAAGACTTGAAAATGTTTGATAAAATCATAATACAACATAAGATCCCATTGAAAGAAGGAATCAAACCACATAAGCAAAAGCTCAAACAAATTAATCCATTGCTCTTAGCTCCTATTGAGAAGGAAGTGGAGAAATTTCTGCAAGAAAAAATCATAGTCCCTCTCAGATATTCGGATTGGGTTTCTAATCCGGTTCTTGTGAGGAAGAGAAATTGATAGATAAGATTGTGTGTGGATTTCAGGAATTTGAACAGAGTGTATCTAAAGGACAATTATCCTTTACCTAAAATGGATGATGTCTTATTGAAGGTGACAGGAGCTTATAAGATGTCTATGGTTAATGGATTCTCTGGATATAACCAAGGGGCAGTGGATCAGGAAGATCAGAATAAGACAACTTTTACAAGCCCTTGGGGCACCTTCATGTATTCACGGATGCCATTTGGTCTTATGAATGCAGGTGCAACTTTTCAAAGGGTCATGGACATAACATTTATGGGAGACAAGTATGTGGTTATATATTTTGATGACGTGACTATTTTTTCGGGATCAAATGATGAACACCTATAACAGCTGCAAAGGACTTTAGAAAAGTGCAGGAAGTATGGTTTGTCACTAAATCCCAAACAATCTTTGTTTTCCTTGGAGGAAGGTAAATTATTGGGTCACATAGTTTCGAAACAAGGAGTAAAGATTGATCCAGCAAGGGTGGAGGCAATTCGGACCATTCCTTTACCTAGAAGCAAGAAAGATATTGAGAGATTTTTGGGAAAAATAAAATTTATGGGAACATTTGTACCAAATTATGCTGAGATTGTGAGAAATATAACAGACATGTTGAAGAATAATGCAGAAGTGAGGTGGGATAAAGAAGCAAGAGAAGTATTTTCCAGAATAAAAGAAGCACTCCAAGAAGCTCCAGTTTTAATAATCCCTATTTATCAAAAGGTATTTCAAATATTTTCATTTTCTTCCCCCCCCCCCCCCTCCCCACTATTGCTATTGTGTTATTGCAGAAAAATGACAATAGTAAGGAACAATCAGTGGCATTCTTCAGCAAAGTTCTCGGAGATGTTGATCTCCAATATAACATTTTGGAGAAAAAAGTGTATGCATTGGTTAAACCACTCAAAGCCTTCAGGACTTATGTGTTGCAATCCCAAATAACTGCTTATGTACCTAATTCTGTTGTCAAGGACGTGCTGGTTCAAATTGATGTTGAAGGAAAAAGAGGAAAATGGATAGCTAAAATCCAGGAGTACGATTTGGATATTTAACCCACCAAGTTAATCAAAGGATAGGGTATAGCAAAGTTGCTAACAGAAACAAATTTTCAAGAATTGGGAGTTAATCTCTTGGCACCAGTGGATGGAGATGACAATGAAGAAGGTCTGAATAAGCCCAAAACATGTATTCAATACAATTTTTTGTGTTCAGATTGGTATAAAGATGTTGTTCATTACATGTGTTTCTTTTCTTGTCCATTGTCACTGAATAGAATCAAATACAGAGCTCTCAAGATTAAATCTCAGCCATATGTCATAGTAGAAGCAAAGTTGTACTAGAAAGATCCTACTGGCAATTTTTTGTTGTGTTTAACTGAAAGTGAATCCATTGAGGTTATCAAGGAATATCATGAAAGTCTATGTGGAGGACATTATAGTTGGAAGGCCACAACACATAAAATCTTCAATTCAGGTTTTTATTGGCCTACACTATTTGTTGATGTATACAGACTAGTCAGAAGTTGTCAGAAGTGTCAATTGTTTGCATAAAAGAAAAGACTTACTATGTTGCTTCTCATTCCAGTATTCATAGAAGAGCCTTTCAGGAAGTGGGGACTGGACTTTATTGGAGAGATCAATCCACCATCAAGTGGGCAGTTCAAATGGATTCTAACTGCGACTGATTACTTGACAAAGTGGGTTGAAGCAATCCCCACCAAGAAAGAGAATGACCAAGTGGAGATGAAGTTTCTAGAGGAGAACAACTTCAGCAGGTTTTGTTGTCCAGTCAAGATTGTAACTGATAATGCTCAGGTATTTAATTCCGCTCGATTCATTAATTTCTATCAAACATATAATGTAATTTTGTCACATTCCACAGCCTACCATCCACAAGGGAATGGATTAGCAGAGTCTTCAAACAAGACATTGGTCAGGATTCTGAAGAAGACAATCACTAAAAATCAAAAAGACTGGGATTCAAAGTTGAAGTTTTCTCTTTGGACAGTACGAGTAACCACCAAGAGGTCTACTAGCAAGTCACCCTATGAATTATTTTATTGAACTCAGGCACTATTTCCTACTAAGTTCGCCAAACCAGTGATTTCTTTCCTTCAAGAAGCTCAGGAAGAACCTAATGCTCTAGTGAGAATATTGAACAAGGTGATTGAATCAAGTGAAGATAGGAACAAAGTTAGAGATAACTTTATTTCTTATCACGCAAAGATGAATTCCATATTTGACAGAAAAGCAAAATAAATCCTCTTCCAAGCAGGATATTTAGTATTAAGATGGGACACCAGAAGGGTAGATAAAGGAAAGCATGGCAAGTTTTTCCCTCTCTGGTGTGGCCCGTACAGAATCTCTGAAGCCAGATCAAATAATACTTTCATCCTAGAATATTTAGATGGAGAATCTCTGCAGTTGCCTGTGAATGGGCAGTATCTGAAGCATTATTTCCAGCATTGAAATTCAACATTTCACCATTGTATATACCGGATTTCTCATTGTTCATGTCACCAAGTAATATTTGACTCCATGCCTAATGGATAAGGGACTAATCTGCGGTTCTTAGAGCTTTCATGGGAAAAATCACTATCCCCAGGTGGAGCTAGATGTTGTGGCTCATTTGAATTTACTTTTGAAATATTTATCAAAACACCAAAAAAGCATATATGTTAGGAATGGTAAAAATTTTGTATGTCGAAAAAGAATTTTGATTTTTATCTTGGTGTATTAACATTATGTGCAGAGATGTGAAGGCGGGTCGAGTCGGGCTTATTCACGTGTAATATAGTTCAAGAGTCGGGCTTATTGATGCATTCATAACATTGCACACAGGTCAGGGTCGAGTCGGGCTTATTCGCAAGCTCAAGAGAGACTGGTGCTACAGAATACCAAACAAGATCAGGAGGGCGACACCGTGGAGAAAAGCAAATTAGTAATCAAGATCGTTTATTCGTTAAAGGAACATATGCGAGCCTGTTGAATGAAAATGTGTTCCTTACCGAAGAAATCGTATAGATTTCCAAAAGGGAGAGAACTAGCGTGTTTTCCTTAAAAACTTAAGAGTTTTGGAAGAAGCGTAAAGGGGGGAAATCAACGGTCAAGATCAAAGCGCAGAATTGAAGCAGAGAGATGGACGGTGGAGATCATATCAAAGAAATGCAAGTTAGATGGATCAGAGGTTGTGAAGAGAAGCCACGTGTCGACCATAGGTTCCGTTACATATCGCATTCGGTAAAGGATACAATTTTGAGATATGGTTAAACTTGCAAAGATGTGATGCGAAGTGCGACAATTTTAAGATCTCGCGATGCGATGAATATGCAATAAGATATTGTGGCGATCAGAGGGATTGAAAATTGGAAAAGTTGTGAAGTGTTGATGAGGTAAATGTTATAAAAGCCGATTTGCGATGAGGCCTAAAGTTGTGATATTACGAGGTGATGTGGTCACACGTCGCAAGTTCAGGAGCAAAGGTGCTAAGAAATATGTTGTGAATGCCAAAGACTGAAATGTGATGGAAAGGTAGATGCGATACCATTCAAAGATTAAGTTGAACTTATTTAAAGTCCAAGATTATGTGCAGTTTCTTTGGTTTTACAAAGAAACGTGAACGCGGGTAGTAGACTCGGGTATGTGACCCGACGCAGAGGAAAGGGAAGGAAAAGACGGAACGCAGCAGACACGAATAGAAGAGGAAGAGTCGGGCAGAAGGGGACATGATAATGTTGGTTGTGTTAGCCACCTATAATATTTTGTTATACCAAAAGGTGGCTAAAACTTTTGGGAGCCTTCAAGGAACAAATTTTATCACCAAAAGTTGTTGGTTCTTAAAGTCTCTATAAGTCCTCCTACCTTTTCCCTCTGTCCAAATCCTTCACTGCTTTTTCTCATCTCAAAAGCCTCTGAAATCCTATAAAAACCCACAGTCATATACTACTGCAAAAGACCCCTTTCCCCTTCCTTCTCCTTAAAACTAACCTCATTTGCTATTCTCCCTTTTCCCCATGAAAATCCCACAATTTCACGATTCTTCCTTTTTCCCTTCATTAAACTCCATTTTGTAAGGTCTAAAGACCCCTTCTTGACCTTATCGGAAGTGTTCATTTCCCTTTGAAAACCATTAAAAACCATAGAAATGCAAATTTTCTATGCGTTGGACTTAAGCCCCTCAGGCTAAGCCCCCTACCTCTTTTTCCTCCATGCGCCCGAGCGCCAAAACCAAATGCTACAATTATCGGGCGCTTATCCCGTCCGTTTAATTTTCTCTGCCCGAAGCACCAAAAACCTTTGTAAAATATGAAAATCGGTTTTTTTAATCAAGTTCTAAAGCTTTCCGGCCGTGAAAATTATTGAATGATCTCAACCGTTGATCTGCTCTACAGATCGGACGGCGCGGCGCGCAACGTATCATGTGGACCCCCCCCAACCATATGTCACTTCTCAAAACCGCTCGGTTTTTCCGCACCGCCTTCATGCGAAGGATGGTTTTCCCCGGTTGCCCAACGATTCCATATGCTGGCAGCCACGCGTCCTCTATACTATTCAAAAAACCGCCGTCCCCGCATATTAAAGTTACCCCCCGCGCATTATCTTCCGGACCATGGCCGCTTAGCGGAATTAACCTCCGCCATTCGATCTGATCCCATGCATCCAACGCCTCTCATTCATTGAAGTTGCCCGACTTTTAACCAAGCTGCGCACTAAATAACCAGGCTACGACGCGGCAGAAAGCCAACCTCTGCCATCGATCTCTGCGGATCGACGACTCATATCGCATTGATTGATTCCATTGCCCAGTCAACCTTTCTCCACCGCCGACCTTCCAAGTCATTCCCGACCATTGATCACAGCACGATCAACGGATCTGATCGCCCCATTCTCCCGCACGCCCTCCAATGCAGATTTTCCCATATAACGCAGGATTTTATAATTTCGTTTGTATTTTGTAGGTTTTAAGGTTCTTCCGCCATGTTTGAAGAAGTTTCGAAGGACGAGGATGACGATCCTTTGCCTTTCGAATACATCAGAGAAATCGACCGCAGGGTGCAAAACTATGTTGTCAACAAGGTTTCATGAGCCTTTGTTACCATGCACCCCTGTAAAACTTGGAAAATATGAATAAATCACCATGAAAGAGTATCAGATTGCAGAAAGCAGAAATGGATCAGAGCAGAGACTTAGTGGACAAATCGGCAGGGATTACGGCTAAGACAGTTATCTAAAGCCTAATCCCCAGCCTAAAACATAGTTTAAAAGGAAAACCTAAAAGTGTTTATCAGACCGAATGCCTCCACCACCATATCTGAGGCAAATTGATTCCTCAACCACCAAAGTGCCACCTATTGTCTCAAAACACTCAATCAGGTGCTGAATTTATGGAGCAAGATCAAATATTTTTCCTCGACACAGCCGAAGGAGTTATTTCTGCCAGGAAATTAATGACAGAATGTCGGCAGAGTAACCCTAGCAACACACAGAACCTTAAAGGTCAAAAAAAGCTCCCACCGAGCTTAAATCATAAGTGTAGATCAGTTAATGCAGTGGAACACCTGTACAGTTTCTTCGTCGAGCCCCTCAAAGGCTGAGAAGACATTGATGTCTGTATTAATTGGTTTTGAGATCTTTTATCAGATCTCACCTCCTCATCCTTCTATAAATACTTCAGTAGAAGATGAGCGAGGGGTTGGTTGTCAATGTAAATTGCTGAAGCATTGTAATGTAATTGAGCTGGAGACTCTTGATTGTAAATAGTGGTTTCACTAGCTCTTGGAGCTCTGTTTGTAGCAGATAAGTTAGGTTGTGAAAGAAGGATGAATTAAAACATTGAACTTGAAGATTGTAACTGGTTTGGAGCATCAATACAAGCTGATTTATGGGATCCTGGTCTATGTTGATGGTGATGTTATTCTCATTGTAAACTTGTTATTTTATTTCTGTTTTCATTTTATTTCATCTTCTACTGTAAAGGACAGTTTAAACGGGGTTAGGACCTGATGTATATCAGTAACCTTCTCTGGCTGAAAAATCTTTATTTAAATGTTTTCTTTCAACTGTGTTATTTGAAAATAATTTAATTCATTTTAAGCATAGGAATGTTGGCGTTCCCTCGTCTTATTGCCTTAGCTAAATATTACTTTTGAATGTTACTTTCTGCATATGTTGTGTGAATATGAACTGAGGAAGATATGGTGAGCCCTGGTCCCAGTCTTGTCTGCATAACTATCTGATTGTTTCCCTTGGAATGTGTTAAAATCTGGATAGTTTCAAAGTACTTACCAGATCTTAGGCCATTCTGTGTTATCTTTGTGATAGTCTTGGAAGTAACTAAGTAAAGAAGAGCTAGGAGAGGATTTGTGGTGAGCCCGGCCCGCTAGTTTCTACTCCAAAGGTTGCCTTCAAGTTTCCCTTTGTTTTTACATGTTTTCTATTAGAAGTGTATCAAAGGCTGGCTAGTTTCAAAGTACTTACCAGATCCTAGTTTGCTTCTATGTTCTTCTCAAGTGCCTGGTCAAAGGCTGGCTAGTTTCGAAGTACTTACCAGATCCTGGGCTGCTCTTTGTTCTGCATCTGTTTTTTCCCTTCTTATTGTACCATTCCATTCCATAAATCAAACCATTAAAGAGATCCTTAGACATAGATGACTTGCCCCATGGACCACTCTTGCCTTTGTTGTTCCAATTAAATCCTATTATGACTCCATAGCCCAATGGACTAAAAACCTGCCATCATCTTTCATCTTAGCTAAAGCTTATTCTGGTTACTTGCAACTTCTCACTTTTGAACCTATTTGCATATAGATATTTCCACCTCAGACAACAACTATGTTCAACCATCCAAAATACAAAACAAACCCTTGGACTTCATAACTAGCCTAATATCATTACCCCAAACTTCAAAGACAAATCCATCTTTGTACATATTGGAGAGATCCCTCTCCGGATTCAGGAGGGCTAGATCCTAGAATCCCAAAGTGGTTGAAATGATATTAACTCTGTGATCGGACTTTTGCCAATCTTTCTTATTACAGAGACCTAACAGGTTGAAATGTAGAGGCATAGGCAGAGTCATGCAAAGAGAGCACATAGTGGCACTATTGGAAACACAACAGTTGGGTCAAGTCGGGCAAGGATACGTTATTGCGAAACTGTTCGAAAATCGCATTAGAAGCAAAAAAGACAAATGTTGAACTCTGGAAGAAAGGCAGGGCAAGGATGTTCGATCTGTCAGGGAGACACATCAGTACTTCAGGGAGACGCATCAACAACAAATCAAATTCAGTAAAAAGAATAACCTCTCACATTTTAATTTGTTTTCTTTGTCTGTTAAGATCGAAGTTATAGTGATGTCCTCAATTGCAATGTAGTAAGTAGTTTTAACAGTTTAGGTAGTCAAAGGAGTTTCAAGAAGTGCTGGAAGTTACGAATTGTTTTTGATGTATTTAAGCAAGATAGAAAGAAAGAAGAAGGGTTTTGAGCTTTGGACATCTAGAAGACTAAAGCTTTGTTACTTACTTTTTCTAAGGAATTAATGAAAGAAGCATCAAGTTCCCTACAACTGTTGATGGTGATTCATTTTTCCTGTGTCATTTTTTGTTCCTTATTCCTGGAATGAAGTGAAGTAAAGTAGTTGTCGGTCTCTTAATTACATTTATGAGTAAGAGTTAAATAACCTTAATTTGCGCTCCTCCAATCGAACTCCTCTACCTTCACACATTCTCTCTGGAACTTAAAAGTAATAGATTTTGTGTTTTCAACATATTATTTTGAGTTTCCTCTCTCTCCATAAATTCATTGTGAAATTTAAAATGATCGATTCTGTGTTATGACATATCATTTTGAGTTTCTTCTACAATTCTTCTTTTCCATTCAGATATCAATAGTTAATGGCATTGTAGAGTCTTTCATTATACCATATTATTAAGGGTTTTAAAGAATTAGTTTCCAAAGGGATTGAATGAAGACCACCTGATATATTTACTTTTGTGACACATTTTTAAAAATGTCTTAAGCACTGATTCCTTTCCACAACCAAGGAATTGTCTCTTAAGAAACAACATTTTCTGGCATAGTTGCTGGGGACGAAGAGATGAAGTTATTTTCCCTAGGTTTTTCACATTATTTCCTCTGGTTGTTCAGTGAGGAGGAAATATTTGGCTGTGTTTGTTATTCTCAAAATTCTGGCTCCCAAAAGGCCTCACACAAGGTTGGATACCTCGCAGTAGAAGGTCCCTGCTTTGTCAGACCCTCAAAGATTGGTTTCTAAAAGGATTCGGAAACCCAAAACCCACTCAACACCTAGTCCTACACTATCAGCTCCTGGCAGTAGTTCTAGTAATCCTTTGTTTGAAGATATATCTGAAGTACTTCCTTTCTTGGAACAAGATTCACCTTTCACACCACTTTATTTTCAAGAACCTAAGTTGGAAAAACACTCGTTTGAGTTTGTTTCTTTTATTTTTTCTCAAGCTCAACAAACTCTAGTTTTTGGTCCCTCTACTATTGTCCATAAACCCACCCCCATAACAGTTTTACCTCCACCTTCGTTCATTTTCACAACAAGTTTGTCGACTGCATCTAACCAAGGAACAATCAATCAAGGTTCAAACATGGCAACACCGACCTTTTTGTTGAACAGATATGCTACACTTAACCTTCCACAACCAATGAATGCAATGCCTTAAGAGTATCTTAAATTACTCCCACGTTTTATTGGAGAAGTGAAATAACTACACAACAATACTTGCCTATGTTTTATAACTTTTTTGAAAATCTGAATCTAAAACATCTTTATGTTGTAAAGAGGCTTTTTGTTCAGTCTCTGGATGGAGAGGCTAGAAAGTGGTTTAAGGGATTGCCAAATAATTCTATTAGTACATGGGAAGAACTGGAAAATCGATTCACTCAGAGATGGGGTGATAAAAGGGATCTTGGATATTCACTGACAGAATTCAATGCAATGAAAAGAAAACCATATGAGAATATATCAGATTTTATCAAAAGATTCAATAAGTTGTATAATAGTTTTCCTGTAGAAATGAAGTCCACTCCTTTTGGAGAAAAGGTGGTTTTTTATATTGCTTTTGAAGCCGATTTTAGTTTCACGCTTAGAGAAAGGAGCTACCCTACTCTAGAGAAAATATAGATAGATTTTTTAGAGATTGAAGCTAATATGATTGCAACTGAAAAGGTGAAAGGGAAACAACCAGTCCAAGAGAAGGGGAAAGGCAAAGAAGAATCACCACAAGATCAAAGAATTGAAGATATGACAAAGGTGATAAAAAAATTGTTAAATAAGCTAGTTAATATGGAATTGGAAAGTAAAAAATCCCAAAGACAAGTACAACAAAACCGAGGGGGATTTAACCCTCATTTTAGAAGGCATCCCCTACAAATTTTGTAGAGGGAAAGAAAAGATCAAGGCCAGGTTGAAGCACCATTGTATATAGAAGAAGCACCCAGAGAGTCAGCAGAAGATGACCAAAGGGAAGATGAAGATTAAATATCTGCTATGTAAAAAATAGAAGATGATGAAGAAGAAGATTGTGAGGGAGAATATGTTGAAGCTGAAGTATCTTTTGACCAAGATGAAATGGATGAATACTGTAGGAAATTCACAGATTTCATGCAAACAGAGTTGCATAAAAAGTATGATTTGAGGTCTAGAAAGTGATCTAAAGTACAGGATAATGAAGGTCAACAACAACATTGTATCCCTCCTCCAATGTGGACTCCACAACAAAGGGACACTGTAAAACAAGTCAGTAATGGGAAGAAACCTGTAAATTCAGTTAATATAACAGATGTGAAACAGGGTGAACCTTCCTAGAGAAAATTAGTTGATACTAATATAGAGAGAGTTGTTCCTGTACCTAAACAAGCAGCAAATTCTATAAAGAGTGAAGAAGAACCTGAAAAGAATGTTAAGCAAACTCATCCTTTTAGTTTGGCAAAAGAGTTGGAGAACGTAAAAATTCAGGTACCTCTTCTAGAATTAGCTAAAATACCAGCCTACAAGAAAGAAATTTCAAAATTTATTAATCTCACATAGATTGAAGATATAAGTGACACTGTGAACTTACAAGAAGAGAAGCCAGTGGTCACCTTTGGTCCTCATGTAGAAGAAGTAGACCCCTCCGTTCCACCATTCTATATTTCTCTGTTGCTTCATGATCTTACTCTCAATAATTGTATGCTGGACTCAGTAGCATCCCATAATACCATTCCATTGTCTGTTATGAAGGAATTAAACTTGTAGATTACCAAAACTTACAGGGATCTATATTCATTTGATTCCAAAAGGGTGAAATGCATTGGGTTAATTAAATATGTAGCAATTTCTTTGGCACAAATTCCAGCAAAGAGTATAGTCATGGATGTAGTGGTTGTTGACATTCCGGCTAGGTTTGGAATGCTCCTGTCAAGATCTTCTTAAATTGGATTTCACTTATGCTATCATTCCTATTTTGAATTGGCAAGAAAGGAGATTGTACAGGGAAACAAGGTTCGTGAAGACTACTACCAAGAAAGATGCAGGAAATTTCCCTATTTATAGTCGAGAAATAGAAGATATTTCATGTTTCATGCTGCATGAAGGTGTAGAATTTGCTAAGGACATAGGGAAGGATCTCTCTTCAATAGTTTCAAATAATGAGTTGCACTCAAAAAAGATTTGGAAATGCTACTTTGATGGTGTCGACTCCAAGGAAGGCACAGGAGCTCGATTCTTGTTGATATCGCCAAAAGGTAACCTCATGCCTTTTTATTTTAAGTTAGATTTTGATTCAACAAACAACGTGGTTGAGTATGAGGCCTTAATATTAAGCCTTGAAGTCGCTAAACAGATGGGAGTTCAGTGTATTTCAATTTTCGGTGATTCTCAACTGATAATAAGATAGATAAAAATCATTGTCAGACCAAGAATTTGAGATTAACATCATACAGAAATGAATTTTGGGATCTGATAGAGAACTATTTTGAAGCCTTCAATCTTCGGTTCATCCCAATGGAGGAGAATAGGTTGGCAGATTCGTTAGCAGTTGTAGCTAGTACGTTTAAGCCTCCAATGAATCCAAGGTTAAGGTATGAGATTGAAATTAGACAGAGACCCTCTATTCCTGACAATGTGAAACATTGGAAGGTGTTTGAAGATGATGAGAAAAAAAATCATTTCTTGACAATGATTGGAAACTTTGAAGACGCTGAGATAGAGCAAGAATAAGAATAGACGGAGCAGAAAGGGGAGGTAAGAAACCTCAAGAAGTCAATAGGTGAGAAAACGATTATCCAATTGAAATACAATATCCTCCCTAAAGGACTGGTTCCCCTTGAATGACTATTTGACTCTAACGATGTTGTTGTTAATTCGAAGGAAATACATCAAGATAAAGAGATGGAAGATTGCAATTTGGGAACTCAGCAGGAGCCAAAAATGGTGAAATTATTCAAGGGTGTTCCCAATAATTACAAAGAAAGATACATTGAACTTTTAAAGAAGTATATGGACATGTTTTCTTGGTCATATGAAGACTTGAAAATGTATGATAAAAACATAATACAACATAGTATCCCATTGAAAGTAGGAATCAAACCACATAGAAAAAAGCTCAGACAAATTAATCCATTACTGTTAGTTCCTATTGAGAAGGAAGTGAACAAATTGCTGCAAGAAAAAATCATAGTCCCTCTCAGATATTCGGATTGGGTTTCTAATCTGGTTCTTGTGAGGAAGAGAAATGGATAGATAAGATTGTGTGTGGATTTCAGGAATTTGAACAGAGCATCTCTAAAGGATAATTATCCTTTACCTAAAATGTATGATGTCTTACAGAAGGTGATAGGAGCTTACAAGATGTATACGGTTAATGGATTATCTAGATATAACCAAGGGGCAGTGGATCAGGAATATCAGAATAAGACAATATGTTACAACCCCCTAGGGCACCTTCATGTATGCACGGATGCCATTTGGTCTTCTGAATGAAGGTGCAACTTTTCAGAGGGTCATGGATGTAGCATTTTTGGGAGACAAGTATGTGGCTATATATTTTGATGACGTAAGTATTTTTTTTAGGATCAGATGATGAACACCTGTAACATCTGCAAATGACTTTCAAAAAGTACAAGAAGTATGGTCTGTCACTAAATCCCAAAAAATCTGTGTTCGCCTTGGAGGAAGGTAAATTATTGGGTCACATAGTTTCGAAACAAGGAGTAAAGATTGATCCAGCAAGGGTGGAGGCAATTTGGACCATTCCTTTACCTAGAAGCAAGAAAGATATTGAGGGATTTTTGGGAAAAATAAAATTTCTGAGAAGATTTGTACCAAATTATGCTGAGATTTTGAGAAATATAATAGACATGTTAAAGAAGAATGCAAAAGTGAGGTGGGATAAATAAGCAAGAAAATCATTTTCCAGAATAAAAGAAGCACTCCAGGAAGCTCCGGTTTTAAAAAGCCTTAATTATCAAAAAGTATTTCAAATATTTTTATTTGCTTCTCCCACCACTATTGTTGTTGTGTTATTGTAGAAAAATGACAATAGTAAGGAACAACCAGTGGCATTCTTCAGCAAAGTTCTCAGAGATGTTAAGCTCCAATATAACATTTTGGATAAAAAAGTGTATGCATTGGTTAAAGCACTCAAAGCCTTCAAGACTTATGTGTTGCAGTCCCAAATAACTGCTTATGTACCTAATTATGTTGTCACGGACGTGTTGGTTCAAAGTGACGTTGAAGGAAAAAGAGGAAAATGGATAACTAAAATCCAAGAGTACAATTTGGACATTTAACCCACTAAGTTAATCAAAGGACAGGGTTTAGCAAAGTTGCTAATGGAAACAAATTTTCAAGCATTGGGAATTAATCTCTTGGCACCAGTGGATGGAGCTGACAATGAAGAAGGTCAGAATAAGCCCAAAACAGGTATTCAATACAAATTTTTGTGTTCAAATTGGTATAAAGATGTTGTTCATTACGTGTGTTTCTTTTCTTGTCCATCTTCACTGAATAGAGCCAAATACAGAGCTCTCAAGATTAAATCTCAGCCATATGTCATAGTAGAAGAAAAGTTGTATTGGAAAGATCTTGCTGGCATTTTGTTGTTGTGTTTAACTGAAGGTGAATCCATTGAGGTTATCAAGGAATATCATGAAAGTCTATGTGGAGGAAATTATAGTTGGAAGGTCACAACACATAAAACCCTCAAGTCAGGTTTTTATTGGCCTACACTATTTGATGATGTATACAGACTGGTCAGAAGTTGTCAGAAGTGTCAATTGTTTGCAAAAAAGAAGAGACTTGCTCCGTTGCCTCTTATTCCACTATTCATAGAAGAGCCTTTCAGGCAGTGGGGACTAGAATTTATTGGAGAGATAAATCTACCATCAAGTGGGCAGTTCAAATGGATTCTAATGTGACTGATTACTTGACAAAGTGGGTTGAAGCAATCCCCACCAAGAAAGAAAATGACCAAGTGTTGATGAAGTTTCTGGAGAACAACTTCAGTAGGTTTGGCTGTCTAGTCAAGATTGTAACTGATAATGCTCACGTATTTAATTCTACTCGATTCATTAATTTCTATCAAAAATATAATGTAATTTTGTCACATTCCATAGCCTACCATCCACAAGGGAATGGATTAGTAGAGTCTTCAAACAAGGCATTGGTCAGGATTTTGAAGAAGACAATCACTGAAAATCAGAAAGACTGGGATTCAAAATTGAATTTTTCTCTTTGGGCAGTACAATTAACCACCGGGAGGTCTACTAGCAAGTCACCCTATGAATTAGTTTATTGAACTCAGGCACTATTTCCTACTAATTTGGCAAACCAGTGATTGCTTTCCTTCAAGAAGCTCACGAAGAACCTAATGCTCTAGTAATAAGACTGAACAAGGTGATTGAATTAAGTGAAGATAGGAACAAAGTTAGAGATAACTTGATTTCTTATCAGGCAAAGATGAATTCCATATTTGATATAAAAGCAACAAAAATCCTCTTCCAAGCAGGAGATTTAGTATTAAGATGGGACACCAGAAGAGAAGATAAAGGAAAGCATGGCAAGTTTGACCCTCTCTGGTGTGGCCCGGACAAAATCATTGAAGCCAGATCAAACAATACTTCCATCCTAGAAGATTTAGATTGAGAATCTCTGCAGCTGCCTGTGAATGGGCAGTATCTAAAGCATTATTTCCAGCATTGAAATTCAACATTTCACCATTGTAAATACTAGATTTCTCATTGTTCATATGTCGCCAAGCAATATTTGACTCCATGCCCAGTGGATAAGGGACTAATCTGCGGTTTTTAGAGCTTTCATGGGAAAAATCACTATCCCCAGATGGAGCCAGGGGTTGTGGCTCATTTGCATTTACTTTTGAAATATTTCTCAAAGCACCAAAAAAGCATATATGTTAGAAAAGGTAAAAATTTTGTATGTCGAAAAAGAATTTTGATTTTTATGTTGGTGTATTAACATTATGTGTGGAGATGTGAAGTTGGGTCGAGTCAGGCTTATTCGCATGTAGAATAGTTCAAGAGTCAGGCTGATTGATGCGTTCAGAACATTGCACACAGGTCAGGGTTGAGTCGGGCTTATTCGCAAGCTCAGGAGAGACTAGCGCTACAGAATACCGAATAAGCTCAGGAGGGTTACACCGTGGAGAAAAAAAAAATAGTGCTCAAGATCGTTTATTCGTTAAAGGAACATATGCGATCCTATTGAATGAAAATGTGTTCATTACTGAAGAAATCGTATAGATTTCTCGAAGGAAGAGAACTAGCATATTTTCCTTAAAAAATTAAGAGTTTTGGAAGAAGCGTAAAGGGGGAAAATCGATGGTCAAGATCAAAGAGTAGAATTGAAGCGAAGAGATGGATGACGGAGATCATATCACATAAATTCAAGTTAGATGGATCAGAGGTTGTGAAGAGCAGCCACGTGTTGGCCATAAGTTCTGTCGCATATCGCATTCGGTAAAGGATACAAGTTTGAGATATGGTTAAACTTGCAAATATGTGATGTGAAGAGCGACAAGTTGAAGATTTGGTGATGAGATGAATATCACACATCTCATGCGATAAGATATTGCGGCGATCGGAGGAATTGAAAATTGCAAAGTTGCAAAGTGCTGATGAGGTAAAGGTTATAAAAGCCGATCTGCGATGAGGCCTAAAGTTGCGATATTACGAGGCGACGCGGTCGCTCGTCGCAAGTTCAAGAGGAAAGGCACTAAGAAATATGTTGTGAACGCCGAAAGTCGAAATGCGATGTAAAGGCGAACGCGATATCATTCAAAGGTTAAGTTGAAGTTATTTGAAGTCCAAGGTTATGTGCAGTTGCGTTTTTTTTATGAAGAAACGTGAACGCGGGCAGTAGACTTGGGTATGTGACTCGACGCATAGCAAAGGGAAGGAACATATGGAACGCAACAGACACGAGCATAAGAGGTAGAGTTGGGCAGAAGTGGACATGATAACCTTGGTTGAAACGTAGAGGCATAGGCAGAGTCGGGCAAATAGAGCACATAGTGGTGTTGTTGGAAATGCAACAAGTGGGTCAAGTCGGGCAAGGATACATTATTGCAGAATTGTTCGAATATCGCACCAGAAGTAGAAAAGACATGACAGTAAGCAGAAAAGACAAATTTTGAACTCTGGAAGAAAGGCAAGGCAAGGATGCCCGATCTGTTAGGGAGACACATCAGTACTTTAGGGAGACGCATCAACAACAAATCAAATTCAGCAAAAAGAATAACATTTCAAATTTTAATTCATTTTCTTTGTCTGTTAAGGTCGAAGTTATAGTGATGTTCTCAATTACAATGTAATAAGAAGTTTTAACAGTTTAGGTAGTCGAAGGAGTTTCAAGAAGTTCTGGCAGTTACAAACTGTTTTTGATGTATTTAAGAAAGATAGAAAGAAAGAAGAAGGGTTATAAGTTTTGGACCTCTGGAAGACTAAAGCTTTGGTACTTACTTTTTCTGAGGAATTAATGAAAGAAGCATCAAGTTTCCTACAAATATTGATGGTGATTCGTTTTTCCTCTGTCATTTTGTGTTCCTTCTTCCTGGAATGAAGTGAAGTAAAGTAGTTGTCGGTCTCTTAATTACATCTGTGAGTAAGAATTAAATAACCTTAATTTGTGCTCCTCCACTCCAACTCCTCTCCCTTCACACATTCTCTTTGGAATTTAAAAGTAATAGATTCTGTGTTTACATCATATTATTTTGAGTTTCCTCTCTCTCCATAAATTCATTCTGAAATTTAAAGTGATAGATTCTATGTTACAGCATATCATTTTGAGTTTCTTCTGCAGTTCTTCTTTTCCATTCAAATATCATCAGTTAATGGCATTGTAGAGTCTTTCATTATACCACATTGTTAAGGATTTTAAAGAATTAGTTTCCAACGGGATTGAACGAATACCACCTGATATAATTACTGTTGTGACACATTTATAAAAATGGCTTAAGCACTGATTCCTTTCCATAGCCAAGGCATTATCTCTTAAGAAACAATAGGTGAAACAACTGCACAATGAATTATGCATGAAAGAGAAAAATTTTGCAGACATAAGGATGGCGATGCCCACATTGGTGCTCGCACAACGACTTGCCTGCCTTCAGGAAGGCCGAGCTATTCAAACAAAGATCAAATATCTATGCCGCTACGAGCAGTTACTGGACGCAAGGATACAACTGCGGGCTAAGGAATCCTTGCGGTTTTCTCAGACCTTGAATGGTGCATTAAAGAGCCTTCAGCAGACGCGACACAACATAAATCTAGTAGTTGAAGGACCAACAACTGCGAAGCTCGTGGATGAAGCATAGGGAGTTGCTGTGTATATTGTTGAAGTGGTCTTGCCACTAAAGAGCTATGTCAAAGCACTCAAAGCGAATATGAAGGAGCCCACCCCTCAGTGACTTGGGACGAGTCACGATTTTGTGTTGTGGGCATGTTTGGACGGGGTCCCCTAGGGTCAATTTTAGTTATGTTTTTGTATATATTTTTTTGTGCACGTTGTGCGTAAGAGTCAAATGGGCTTTGGGGTGGGTAAAAGTCCCTAATCAATGTAAATGGATTTTAAGGGAAAACCATGAGTTTCAAACCATGGTTTGAGACCATGGTATCTGCGTGCTAAGATTAGTATAAATATAGATAGATCAAGTCAAGTAAATATATAATATGTTTTGATGATGAACGTTTTGCAAGGGTTTGATCTAAGTCCGGGTTTTAGGATAGAAAGGCTCTTGCTGGCTTTGTGCGTGGAGACCTAGTCCTGGTCGTGTGCGGACTCCACTAGCTGTGTGCACCGAAGGGTAACTTGTATGGGAAGTCTTAATGTGATGGATTTGTTGTATCTCTTAATATGGAAGACTATTTTGGCGAACTGAACATTGTTATGTGATTGTTGTTATTTATCTATTAATTGCTTTAAGATCGAAATCTGTTCCATGAGGTGTTACATTTACTTTTGTTTTTTATTAAATGCATCTGCACAATTGAGTTAAGTCTATTATGTGTGAAATACATTGTTGATGACTAGATCTGATTAAAATACATATGTTTACTGCACGTGAATATATACTGAAGTACTCTGAGATAATCTGCGACAAGGTTGATCTATTTTTTTGATGTTCTATTAATGCGTGCATCTGCATACTATCTAATAAGTTATGTTATAAGTTTGTTTAGGGCCACCACATTAAAATCTTCCTTAGGGTGCAAAAACCTGGTTCCAACACCCCCCCATACTGCCTTGGGTTAGACTTTGATCTGTGCAAGCAGTCATTGCCAAAAGGGCCAGTAGTTGGAGGGTTTGTTGGTTGTGCACTAAATCCGAACCTAAGTCAGGACCCCTCAAGCCAGCACAAGAAAGCTTCCAGAAATCATAAATTTGAAAATTTATTAAATAGTTTGAACATGTAAGGTACAAACCAGAGGTTTTGAGGTAGTCTTAAGATTTTACTTAGTTTCAGTAAAATTCCATAATATTAATTCATCTTTATTCAATATTAATTAGAAAATTTATAAATCTTCGGTATATATTAAAGCTTAAACTGAGATGTATGATTATCTTGTAACATATTTTGTACAATTAATGTATAATAATTTAACCATAAAGTTATTTTAAATTAATATTTATGATTACTATATAACATACTTTATAAGTAGATGGTCTTCGAGATTTTTATCTACCAATTTAAATTAATATAAAATCTTAGTCAATGGACCAAAGATCTCATATTTTTATCTTATTTAACATTAACTAAAAAGAATGTTATGAATTCCAATACAAGTCTTTGCTTCTTACTACACAATTTAATTTTTCTTTTGGTTGTTGTATTTGATAAATAAAACACAATCCTTCAAAACTAAATATATTAAAAATATATATATATATATTTCCATCAATATTTTTGAAATCATAAATAAAATTTTTTCACTCTACTTCAATATAAATATAATAAAATTAAAATCAATAATTCAAATAACAAAAATTGGAAACTTAAAAAATATGTAAATTAATCACTATATTACTTCTTCCAAAAATGACAACTTATCGTGATTCAAATACAACTTTAATTCTTCTATATAATTTCAATTATAAGAATTATAATATTTGAATAGTGATTTTAATAAAAAAATATTTTCATCTTATTAATTTTATTTTAACTTAACTATGAATTAATTTTTACATAAAAATAATCATATTACACTTATTTTTATAATTTTTAAAATTAAATGAAATAGGTCTTTCCAAAAAAATAAAACCAACTAATTACTACACACTAAAAAAGATTAAAAATGTGAAAGTTCTAATTCGGACATTGTTTTTCACAAAAATGTACTTTTGAGAAAATCTGTCCTCCTTTGCTTTTGGATTAACTCGCTTCATTAATTAACGAGGATAGAAAAGGAGGACCATAAAAATTCACAAACATGACATACGTAGGTTGGGCCGTTAGATTTAAATTTCTTTAAATTAATAAAGTTATAGATTAAATATGTATCGCTTTAAGGTGATGATTTCTCAAAACTTGCAATCAATATTATTTATATTCTCACTTTATGAGATGAATTTAGTCTATAATTTAGTGAATTTGGTATCTCGGAAACCAAAAATAAATAAATAAATATATTATAATTTAGTTATATCAAATTAATAATATTATAGTTATTATTGATTGTTATCAACAAAAGTTGACTCATCTAAAAACCAAACAAAAGTTGACTTATAATGTAAAACCTTAACTTAAAAAAATAAAATAAACATCCACATGTCTTTTACATAAATAGTGGAAAATTAGGCCTCTTGGTAGAGCAAAAATTAGAAATACCTGTAATGAAGTGAGAGGGAAAAATTAATTACGCATTCAAGTAAGAAACAGCATCCTCCACAGCTGTCACCCATCTTTACCGGAAGTTAAAAAATTTAATGTCTCACCGCATCATATTCTATTATAGGGAGAGTTTAAGTTTAAATTGGTATTTCATTCAATTCAAGTTTAAAGTGGAATAATATCTTATTTTGGATCATTTTTAATATTTTAATTTTACTATTATTTTTTATATATAATTATAATTATATTTTAAATTGGTGAAATTAATATAAATATGTTATATAAGTAAAAAGAAAAGATATTTTAAATTGGTGAAATTAATATAAATATGTTATATAAGTAAAAAGAAAAGAAAAAAATAATAGTTATTGTATTTCTTTAAGTGTGATTTTACAATGTTTTGAAGGAAAATTTTGATTTTAAAGTTATATAAAATCTTTGATTTTTTTTAAAGAATTGGAATAGTTACTTTAAAAATTTATATGAATTTCTTAAGGTTCCGAATGTTTCTATAGAGGATAATATTTTTTTTTGAAACACATTAACTTTTGTATTAAGCAACTCGCTAATGGGAAATTTAAGGAAAATGGAAGAACCCACTCTCACTTGACACATAAACAATCTCTTTAATTTGGTAGTGAAGCCCCTACGCCTTGGAAGTAGAATCTTATTGTGCATATCTTTAAGAGTGGGGATAAAAGAATTCCCTCTAATTACATAACCATTATGATACACAATCTCTTTAATTTGGTAGTGAAGTCCCTAAGCCTTGGAAGCATAGCCTTATTGTGCATATCTTTAAGAGTGGGGATAAAAGAATTCCCTCTAATTACATAACCATTATGATTAGCCACGTTTTATTAAGCCTTGGAAGCATAGCCTTATTGTGCATATCTTTAAGAGTGGGGATAAAAGAATTCCCTCTAATTACATAACCATTATGATTAGCCACATTTTATCCAAGTTGTATGGGATTATTTTGGAAAATAAGATTAGCCTTTGGCTTGAAAGCCATGGTAAAAGAGCTTGAGGCCAAGCTAGGTTTAGGATATATCATTCAATAATCGACCATCTTGTAAATCTTAGGATAATTGCATAGGAAGGCCACAATAATGAAATTAACCGCTTCTTTGTTTGTTGACTTTGGAAAAACTTTTGACATTGTTCCTAGAAAAAAGCTATGGAAGAGGCTAGAATAGATAATAATTCCTTCCAATTTGAGGGTTGTTGTCGCAAGGTTGGACAAGGATGTTATTTCCAAGTTTAGGGCCACTAAAGGTTGGTTGGAAAAAATTAAATGCAATATTGGTGTCAAGCAAGGGTATCCCTTCCCCAACCTTTTTAGCACATACATTGATAATTTAGAAAAGTGTTTGGAACATGCAAGTTGTGATGACTCCATTCTCACTAGTATTGTCATAACTCTTCTCCTTCGTGCTAAAAATATTTTTCTTTTGGTAAGGAGCCATTACAACCTTGGTGTAACAACTCTAGTCAAAACTCATGTAAATAAAGTTAATAAAGGAAATATAATAACCAACGTCATGGGACACTTATTCCAAGCTGAATATCGGGAAAAACATCCTAGTAGGTGTTCATTTGGCTTATTATGGCTAAGGAAATGGAAAAGGCTTTGGAAAGACAAAATAGCATTTTTGGCAATTTAATTATGAAAATAATGGAAATTAGGAGAAAAGGAAGGTGAAAGGTCATTGGTTGCATGTGAGGAGGAAAATGAAGGGAAAATAATGGAAAATTGAAGAAAATAGAGGCCTCATTAATAAAAAGGCCTCTGAGGATCAGTTGGTACATTTTTGTCAATTTAGTTTTGGAGCTCTCTCTCTATTCTCTCTCTCACTCGTTCTTGGAAACTTAGAGTTTTCTTGGAGCATTCTAGCATTAGATCAAGGAAAGCAAAGGAAGGACCAAGAAGGACAAGGAAAGCAAAGATCAAGCATGGAAGAGCAGGATCAAGCGTCTACAACATGATTACTTGCAGGTATCGATTTGCATGTGTGATTTCCTTTCTATATTTGGCATGCATCGTACATGCATGTCTATATTTGGTTCTCTTGGTGTCATTGGCATGGGATTTTCTAGGTGTGACAATGTTCTTTAGTCTAGCCTTGCCATTTTCGGATAGCCATGGTGTGGTGGGTTCTCTTGTATTTAGTTGAGTTGGTTTTTCGGATGGTTTAAAAACTTTGTGAGGTGGTCTCTAAAAGAAATAACACATGGCCTAGGAATCCCTAGACTAGAGAAGGTGGGATTGTGGGAAAGCCAGATTTTGTATGCCTTAATGGTCCTAGGAATCCTTGATTGGTGAATGGTAGGATATACAGTAAATCCTATAGGTGTGTGCCCTTGATCATGCCTAGGAATCCTCGACTGGTGTATGGCAGGATATACAGTAAGACTGGAGGGTGGAGTATTGGTTAGGCCTAGGAATCCTCAATCGGTGAATGACGGGATATACAATAAATCCTAGTGACTAGGAGGCAGGAAAATTACTCACGGTGTAAGTGGAGAAATCCGGTGGCATCCATGCTTGTTTATGGCCTAGTGATCTTGTCGGGATTGCGGTAAAGCCTAAGGAAACCTTGTTTTGTTTGCTTTTGAGTCCCACGTTCATGCTTGGAATATGGCACGAGGGTGATTGACTGAAAGAAATATTTGGTTCAGCAAATCTATGGTTAGGTGGTTCGTGGAAGTTCCAAACCAGGTTGGATTTTGGATTCATTAATAAGAGCTACTTCTCCTTTGTATTTCATGTGTAAATTTATTGGTTTATATGTAATTTTTATGAATGTTATATCCTTCATATTTCTGTTGGTTATATGTTGGTTATGAGTATGTTTTATGACAGACTTGATGTATGGTTCTCATCATGTTCTGATTAGAAAATGAATGTACAATGTATATATTTCCTAATAGATGATAATACAACTATTGTGATAATGCAAAAAAATTTATTTACGAATCTCACATAAGTATGAGACCCCTATGCTCAGATTTGTTGTTATGACATTTAGATTGCATAATTATGACATATTAACGAAATTCTTGTCATGGCTAGTAGGGATCATATCAAGTACTTGCACTAGTGATTGCATTAGTATCTTTTGTTCATTGTTATTTTTCATTTTTGGAAGTTTCATGGAGTTTTGGGTAGTGGCCTGAGACCTAGCCCTAAAAAAGTGGCTCAGAATTCAGGGTCGTTGGCACATAATTACCTAGAAAAGTTCATAGTCGTTGGCATCCCTTGTTGTGAGAGCAACTGGAAGGCCTTAGTCATATGCATGGCTTGTCATGGGAGTGACTGAGGGTTCGATTAGTGAAATATCAATTTGTCTTACGGGTTACTCATCGAGAAGGGTTGGTTGGATCCTGAAGGTTTTGTAGGATGTGTGGAAGGTCAGTTTGGTTTCGTTATGTCAGTTAAACTTCCTTAATTGTACATTAGGAGCTGAATCACATAATAGTTACCTCTCGTCACATGTTTACCCTAGTGGAACGATTAGCTTGGGTAAATGTGGGAGGAGGGTGTTATAGAGTGGTTGATTGGGATTTATGTAGGAACAAAATGAAATACAGAAATAAACATAGATGCAGAGATGCAGCAGAAATAAAACTTCATTTTGTTAATATCAAATAACTGAAATATGCTTACGGCTAGAGTGGATATAAACTAGCTAGGGCGATGGTAGCTTATCTCTCATAAGAGATGTGGCGGCTACATGCCTGTAAACTGTGTTACAATGAGGCTCGAAGGCCTATTTATTATTGAGAAACAATGGAAAACCCTAAACATTCAAAAACCTAACCCTAGGAGATGGAACACCAAACAATGGGCCCCGTTGGGGTAGATTGGTACATCAATTTCCCAGGGTCGTAACTTTGGCATATGATCTTTGTTTGACACACATGATACCTTGTTAGAAAGATCTATCTGAGGACTACAAATGCTGATAGAAAATATCGAGTTGAAAACTCTGTCGACTTGAAAACTCACTTGTGTCGACAGTGATTTTCCAAAAAACTGTCGTTTAGGGCCTCAAAACGGCTCTAGAAGTTCAGGATCCTACAAAAATTCCAAAAATAGTAACTTTTGCTACAATTAAGGAAACTGAAAAAACTGAAAGAAACAAGGGTGGGGGTCCAAGTGGAAAAGGTAGGTGGCCACCAATATCCACCTGGATCATTCCTGCCCCCTTAGGAAGCAATGGTGCCCATTGGGTTGAGTTCCTCCACAAGATGAGGAAACTTCTATTGAAATTGGTCCCTGGTGAGCCACTTTCCCTGGTGAAGGAGTTGGCTAGCTTTGACAACCTGATACAAATAGATCTTTTGTTGTCGGGTGTTCTTGATCTGTGTGTTTATGATCCGATCAGTTGTGGCTTATTCCATGCAGTATGGGTTTAACTTTGTTGGTGTTAGATGTTCTGCAATGTTGGATGTGTCCAACAATGGTGGAAAATATGCTTGAAGGCAATCCACATTGAACACTGGGTGTAGGCAAAGGAATGGGGGAATGTCGAGCTCAAAATAATTGTCTCCCGACACCTTGATGATGGTGTAAGGCCCATAACAGAATGGTTTGAGTTTCCAATGGGCTTCGGTTAGGCATTCTTTCTGCAAATGCAACCAAACTTTGTCGCCCACCTGAAACTTGTGTGGCACTCGATGTTGATCATGTCACTGCTTGTACTTGCCATTGGATTTTCCGAAGATGTCATGGACCTACTGGTGGACGTGCTGGATGCATTCAATAAATTTGGTTGCTTTATAAACCTTAGATATTACATGTGTGGATTGTGTCTATGTGGTCACATGAGGTATGGCAACATCAATCATACACAATGGTGAGGAGCTTAGCCTTAAGTGTCCTTTCTGCAACAGATCTTGGATCTACCTCTTGATTTCATCATTCTCCATAACAGAGCATCGATTGATCGACCCATTAGGCAGTAGTGCACCTGGGGTCAGATCAATGGAGTGCTTGACCTGACAGTGTAGAGGAACCCCTGTGGGTGAGGAGAAAGCACCCTTGTATTCCTCCACGACTTTGTCCATCTGTTGTTGTCGTGCAGGGGAGCCTTATTTGGAGGTTGCAGAAACAATATTATTTCTTCCCTGTGGGCGAATCACAATGAAAACAAATTTCCTAGTTTGGGAAATAATATTATTGCATTGCTTTGTAGTAATAAAAGAGATGGCGGAAGGAGGTACTACCTCTAGTATCCTGTACAACTTATCTCCCAAAGTAATAATAATAGAACGAGGCCTAGACTCATACACAACATGTCACTTCGACAAGTATGTTTGGCTTAATAATACATTAGAAACTTCAAGAGGAGAAACATCACACAGTACCTCATATGTGAAGGGATTGATGTTCTAAGGAAGATGACACTGCTGGCTGACACAAAGATTTCTTCCTTGGTGAAGCCACCCGATGATATACGACTGTGGGTGTGTTATGGTCACTAGGACGAAACACTTCACCACCTCTACTGAAATGAGGTTCTTTTGGCTTCTACTATTGACAAGGAATTGCAGTGGAGAATCCTTCACCCACATCTGGGACTAGAAGAGGCGCTCCCCCTCCTCTGGATCCTCGGGCTCCTCCCTCTGGAGCTTGGTGGTGGCAACGATGGAACTAGGTTCTGCATCAATGATCTTCTTCCCTTTTTCATTCCCATTGTCTAGTTCTGTCTTAGAATTAGAACATGCATCTGATTCAGATGCCTTCAGCTCAACCACTAGCGACTATTTGGTTTGACAATCACTTGTGTTGTGAGTGGAGCTTTTATAAAATTCACACCACTTCCCCGTGTCCTTCTTTGGCTTCGTGGTGTTGTTATGAGTCGCCTCACTTTGGCTTTGCCCCTTTTTCTATGGTTTGGGGGTGCCTATCCCTAGCTCCGAATTCGCGGATCCAAAGTCTCGCTTCTTCTACTTAAATTTCTGCTCAATTTTGGCGGCATATCGATACGTTGCACCAAGCGAGGTATTGTCGAGAAACTCCATTTCCACATGAATGTATCTGTTGAAACAACTACGGTACTTGAGCACCAATTTTTTCTCAGAATATTTAATACCCAACTTTATGCGCATGGTATGGAACAAATTCATCAGCTCGTGCACATCTTGGTCCCTTTGATGTCGCAACGTGGTCCATCAGATGTACTTTACCTCATAGCTCCCCACGGGGTAATATTGCTCCTTGATTCCATCTTGGAACGAATTCCAAGTGGGTGCGGCCAAGAATAGAGAGGATTCCCTCTTGTCCTTTTTCTCACAATAGGTTTCCCACCAGTTTTTGACATGGGGGGTGGCTTTGAGGAGTGAAAAAGGAATATTTTCTCGATTAGAGAAATCATGGACCGAAAAATACCCTTACAGCAAATTCAACCATCTATATATGTCGTCTGCAGCTATCTAGCCTTCAAATACAAGAATGTCGAAGTTGAATTGTACCTTGAAAGGAGTGGTGCCTCCAGAGTGGTTGGTGGATGTAGATGCACCACCGGTGGGTAGGGGCAAAGTTATCCGTCATCGCATTCCTTTTTTTCTCGAGGGTCTCCTCGAGAAATATTTTGACAGGATCTCCTACTCCCTCGTATTTCTTTTATTCCCCCATGGGTGACTATTGGGGTTTGCGAGACTAATATTGCAAAGGTTCAACTAGATCGAGCCTTAACTCCTTATACCCTGAACTCATTGGGGACATGCAAAGAAGGATCGAGAAAGAGAAAACAACTCTGATAACACTAATCCAAATTTATGCAGGAACACAAGGAAATACAGAAATAAACATAAACGCAGAGATGCAGTAGAAACAAAACTTCATTTCATTAATATCAAATAAGTGAAATATTCTTACAGACATAGTGGACATAAAATAGCTAGGGCGATGGTAGCTTATCTCTGAGAAGAGATGTGGTGGCTACATTCCTCTGAATTGTGTTACAATGAGGTTCGAAGGCCTATTTATTATTGAGAAACAATGGAAAACCCTAAACATCCAAAAACCTAACCCTAGGAGATGAAATGCCAAACTATGGGCCCCTTTGGATAAATTGGTACATCAATTTCCCGGTGTCGTAACTTTGGCATACGATCTCTGTTTTATGCACATGATACCTCATTAAAAAGATCTAGCTGAGGACTAAAACTAATGATAGTGAATGTAAAGTTGAGAACTAACATCCGCCGACAGTGATTTTCCTAAAAAACATCGTTTAGGGCCTCAAAACGACTCCGGAATTTGAGGACCCGAAAAAACTGCCAAAAATAGTAACTTGAGATACAATTAAGGAAACTGAAACTAAAATGAAAGACACAAGGGTGGGGGTCCAAGTGGAAAAGGCAGGTGGCCACCAATATCCACCTAGATCAATGGTATCAGAGCATGAATCACCCCTTGGATTGGATGGACAGTGTGTTGGTCATGCATACATGTCGGTTGCATATGTGTTCTCTATGCTTGTGTTCTATCATCTACTTGTTTTGTATGCATGATGGAGGTCATGGTTGTGGTTGTGTTGCCATGTGAAAGTTTATGGTGTTGATTTTGGATGTGTTTATCATAAGTGTATGTCGGTTATGCATTGGTTATACTTGTTATTGTTTATATGTTGTTGTGCATACATTGACATGGCGATAGTTGTCGTGTATGAGGTCATGGTATGTGGTCGGTACAGTCATGCATAGATAATTGGATGATATTTGAAATGATGTTTATATATTTTTATGAATACGATTATAGATGTATTGTGCTAATCTAGTTGACCTTGCAGATGAGATATCCTCCCCTGAAGTATACTAAGGTATTTTGATTGTGTTATGTTTTGGTTTAGATGACATGGCATACTTACAAGAAAGAGATCAAAGATGACTAGAAAAATTGTAGACTATAGTTCACGAGACTCTTCGTATGGATCAAATGAGCGGCGTGGTTGTGGGAATTCTTCTATTTTAGCAGATACATTGAGAAGTTTGAAGGCAAAAATAAGAAGTTGCAAAGTAGATAATGATAGGATCATGCAGGCACTGGAGAAACAACTAGAAGTTAATGCAGTAATACTTCATTGTTTGTCAAAATTGTAGATATGGGGACCACGTCAGATCCTCCATGGGTAGAAGGATAGGACTAATGGGGCATATGGCAATATATCTCATGGTGGGAATAGGCTGGATAGGGATGACACGATCAAAGATGGCAGGCTCTTGGATACTTCGGGTAAGAGAGGTGATGGACACATGTTTTCCTCTAGTTCTAGTTCTAGAGGAACTATGATCTTCATCGTTATCATCCTTACAGGAGTGACAGGGGATATTTTCCATAATAGTTCAATAAATCAAAGCCATCTATCTTTGATGGGTACTTGAAAAAGCTAGAATATGTAAAGGCATAGTTACTTAGGATAAAGAAATTCGAAGAAGCCTTAGTACACATAGAACATAAATGATAGAATAGCTATCTTAATCCTCAAAGGGAAAGCAAACATATGGTGGGAAGATGTGAAACGGGTCAGAGACATCAGGTCAAAAGAGTTGAGTTTGTAGGAATTCAAGTAAATATTCAGGAAGAAATACTTATCATAAATTTACTATGATGACAAAGCCATGGAATTCTATGAACTAAAGATGGGATTGATGACAAATCAGGAGTATATGACCGAGTTCCCAGAGCTATTGAGGTATGTGTTGTATATTAAGGATGAAAAGGTTAAAGTTCAAAGATTTGTCAATGGATTTCCATTAGCATTTAGAGATTGGATTGAGTATGATGAGCCTTGGTAACTTGAGGAGGTAATTGAGAAATTGAAGCATTGTTATGAGTATTCAAAGCATAAGAAAAAATATTAGCAAGGGTGAAAAGGGAAATATAAAGCTAAAGGTAAATGGAATCCTAAAAGAACAAGACCCCATGATGCAGAAGAGAAATAAAATGTTGCACCTTACAAGATGTTCAACGTAGTTAGACAGGGACATGGGTCACAGTCTGGAGGGCAGCAGAATAGAGGTGACAGTACAAGATGGTTTGATCAAGAGTTCATAAATTTTTCTCAAAATTAGAAGTTACAGGATTGGGTTGAAACCAGGATGGTTGCGTAGATCTCGTCTTCCTGATTTCGGCGCTGTGAACAGTTCCAAAAATTGATGTCTTATGAAGAAGATATCGCGTTATGATCAAAATGCTAAACAAGTAAATTTGCGACAGTTTGACCAGGTTTGACTGGGATGCACAGTCAGCAAGGTGGAGGTATAGTCAGGAAAAAAAGGAATATTCCTTTCCACCAGACCAATCAATGGATGAAAAGTGTCACAATTTTATTTGTTGAATAGGTTTGGAGGAGCCAATCAAAGGCTGCCACGTGGCCTTGCAACTGCATAGTAAAATTTTGTTGAGGGTCCACAGGAATCAACCCCCAGACCTCCCGCCAGGCATGCGCACACAATACCATCCTAGCTACACGAGTTTCTTAACCCCTAAGGGCACAGGTTGTATTTATTGTTTGTTGTAATAGCACATGTGGGTTGGGAACCGCCAATGGTCCCAACCCACCAGCGGTTCCCATGGTATGGTCATATAACAAACATAAAACACCAACTTCTCCACGCGGTTAGCGATAACCTCCGACAGTTCAACCGCAATTCAAAACAACAACCACATTTTATTGCCTTGGGTTCTACCCAACGGTTATGTAACTGCGGGTTTGGGGGGTGCGCATGTGGCCACCCCCAACCACACATTTAATGCAATGGTTTAAAAGACAGGAAGGTTAGCGGGCACACCTAAAATTGTAGGATTTCCTTTCTTAACTCCAATTAAGTGGAGTTCTCCACTTTTAGTTGAGCTTTCCTAGGTAAAACTAGGCAAAAGTGTAGGAGGCCCAATTGTCGCCCATTTTGAGTGAATGAAGGGTCATTTTTTACTAATTGGAGCATTTTGGAGCCATTGGTGTAGAGAAAACAACCATTAGAGCACTGTAGCTACATGTAATAGAAAATTTTTGAGCATAATGAAATATGGACATGCCATTGGGAGTTGGACCAGCAGATGTAGCCCAGGAGGGGTGAAATCCTTCATCATGCCTGCTGTGTAAATTTCATGTGGTGAATTATTTCTCTATTTTACACTGTTTTTCAATGTTATCTAAGCTTGTTTTATGCTCCTAATTCACTAAAAAATCATCTACAATTCATGGAAAAACTACTCAATCCTTATGCAAACCAATGAACCAATTATGCACATGTTTTTAAACTGAAAAGACACTTAGCACAACAAAAGTAATACAATCATTTCAAATCAGATTGGTATAAGAGCTAGACTTTATTCTCTGGTGTTGATTAGTGCAAAGAATTGTTTAAATGTTTAATAGTTTTATATGCTTAGAAGGCTCAAGCTCAAGATAAGAGAAGGCAAACTGGTGGAAGCAGAAGGGTCTCAAAAGGATCCAAAGCAAAGGAGAGCAATATTGCCACACTCTCCACCACCTAGTTCACCTCCTAAAGAAGCAGAAGTTCCCTTAAGCATTCCTCATGAGGAAGGAGAAATCCATGAAGAAGTTTATCCTAAGGAGGAAGAAAGAGTGTTCAGGAAAGCATTTCTTGACATGACTGATATGGTTAGAATTCTTTATCAAGAAAGGAATGAGATACTGGAAGGAGAAGGATCTAAACTTCACAAGGAAGGACAAGGATCTTCGGGAGGTCACCATGATGAAGACAAGTTATGAAGGGAATGGAGGAATTGGAGGCAATGGAGAGCCATCATCCTCACCCTCATCATCATCATCCTCTACTTCTTCTTTAGTACATCAGCCACACAAGTCAAAGAGCACTGGTAAAAATCCTTTTTTAAAACTTGATGTTAAGTTCAAATTGCTAATTTTTAATGGTGAAGTAAAATGCAGAAAAGCTAGATAATTGGATTAGGAAAATTGGAGGTCTATTTGAGAATACAGAACCTTCAAGATGATGATACAAAAATTAAATTAGCTTCTTTGAGAATGGAAGGTGCAACACTTGTTTGGTGGGAAGCCAAGACAAAGGAGGAAATCAAGAAACATGGTAAGATTATTCTGTCATGGTTAGATTTCATTACTGCTATCAAACAAAATTTTTATCCATTAGCTCATATGCAGAAAGCCATCATGAACTGGTAGAACTTTAGGCAATTAAAGGGACAAAATGTGCAAGAATACACCCAACAATTTAGGAGAAGAGCTCTCTTATTAGGGGTAGATTTGCAGAGCCAAGATACTTTGCTAAAGTACATAGGGGGCTTACATAGCTACCTAAAACATACTATTCTCATGTTTAACGCCACCAGTCTAGATGAAGTTTGTGTTCAGGCCACACATCTAGAAGCTAGAGGGAAAAAACATTTTTGAAGAGGGTAGAAAGAAACCTTTTAAGGGTAAAGCCAAGGAAAAGACCTCAAAAGGTAAAAAAAAAAAATTTCATCTGTTAAGAAAGAGGGATAAAAAGTGGTTTGTAAACATTGTTCAAAAGAAGGCCATGATGAAACTCGTCATTGGAAATTATATCCTGAATTGATTCCAAAGAAACCCGATAACAAAGGGAAACAAAAAATTGTTGCTACAACTCAACATGATTTAGGATTTGATTCAGGTGATGAATCTAAAATCACAACCATGGGATTGAAGAACATGAAGGGAAAATAAATTGAAACTAAACCTAGTACGAGTACATCAAACTGTCACATAAACACTCCAAATGAAGAAGAGAGAATATAACTGTTTCATGTGAGGGTCATATCCAAGCATACCAAGATTGACACATTGTTTGACAGTGGGTCACAAGAAAACTTAATCTCTGAAGATTTGGTTAAGAAAATTAACCTTGAGACCATACCACATCCAAAACCATATCCATTGGTTTGGATTTGTAAGGATGCAAATCTACAGGTTTCAAAGAAATGTATATTGAGGTTTGCAATCACTGCAAATTTTGTTGACACAGTGGAATTAGATATGGTTCCGCTTGACATAACTGGTATTGTATTAGGGAGTACTTACTTGTATGACATGAAAGAGATATTCCATCACCATGAGAACAAGTATCGTTTATTCAAATATGGCAAGGAGTTCATTGTTAGAGCACATCGCAAGAAGACAAACATTGCTATGGTAAATGCTGGACAGGTAAAAAGGCTGGTAAATTCAAGTAAGAATCTTGTTCTTCTTATGATTAAGCCTAAAGCTGATATTAATCATGAATCATTTGAACGATGTGATCCTAAGTTGAAATCAAATTTATATGATGTGGTTAATGCACATCATCAGATGTTTCATGAGCCAAAAATATTGCCTCCAAAAAGGGAAATTCAACATGAGATTCAGTTGCAGCAAGATTGTCCTCTTCCAAACATCGGTATGTATCGCATGTCGATAATGGAGAATAATGAAATAAAGAGGCAAATCAAAGAAATTTTGGATAAAGGAATAATAAGGCCAAGCACCTCGCCATGCGGTTCACCCATAGTCTCGATACCAAAGAAAGATGGGACTTGGTGCATGTGTGTAGATTTTCTAGCTTTGAACAAGATTATGGTAAAAAATCGTTACCCACTACCAAGAATAGATGATTTGCTTGATCAGATGAAAGAAGCAAAGTTTTTCACTAATTTAGATACGAAGTGGATATCATCAAGTAAGAATTGCAGAAAGTGATATATGGAAAACTGCATTCAAAACCAAAAAAAGACTCTTTGACTAGCTAGTTATGCCTTTTGGTTTGTGTAATGCACCGACAACTTTCATGCGAGTTATGGATAGTGTTTTGCGTCCATTCCTTGACGACTTTGTTATTGTGTACTTAGATGACCTTTTAATTTTCAGCAAAACAAGAGAAGATCATGTCTTGCATGTGAAAATACTGCTTGATATTTTGAAGAAAGAGAAATTGTTTCTTAAGATGTCAAAGTGTGAGTTTGGAAAGACTTCTTTGGTCTATTTGGGACATATTATAGGAGGAGGAGAATTGAGGTTTGATCCTTATAAAGTGGAGTCCATTGTGAATTGGCCCACACCCAAAACGGTAATCTAGGTAAGAAGTTTCTTAAGTGCAGCTTAATATTGGAGGAAGTTTATTGCTAAATTTTCTTCCATCGCAACTCCTATGCATGCAGTGACAAGTGTGAAGAAAGGCTTCCAATGGGAAGGCAAAAATAAGCAGGCTTTCGAAGCTTTAAAAGAAAAGATAAGTTCAGCTCCAGTCCTTGCTTTACCAAATTTGAGACAGCGATTCAAGATTCAAACCGATGCTAGTGATTATGCCATGGGTGCAGTACTTTTGCAGCATGGTAAGCCTATCGCCTTTCATTCTGAAACTTTTAATAGTGATGTGGCTAATTATCCTACATATGACAAAGAACTATATGCATTGGTACAAAGTGTCGAGAAGTGGAAACATTACTTGATGGGTAAAGAGATTATTGTACACACTGATCACCAACCATTACAGTACTTGCAGTCGCAAACAAAATTGCAGCAATCAAGACATTTCATGTGGATGGGATTTATTCAATAGTTTCACTTGGTTATAGGGTACAAGAAAGGTATATTCAATAAATTTGCAGATATTCTTTTAAGACCAATCATTAGTGCTTCTACTTTACTCAAAAATGATTCTGTTGTACAGGAGAGTTACATAGAACAATATGCACATGACATTGATTTTCAAGATGTGTATGCTAGTTTGAGTGAAGGGAATCAAGTTGAAGAAAAAGATTATCACATGCATAACAATTTGCTGTTTCATTTGGGCAAGCTATGTATTCCACAAGGAGAGAGGATAAGTGTCATGAGAGAAGCTCATTCATCTCTTATTGCTGGACACTTTGGGGTAAGCAAAACAATGGCGCATCTACAGAGGTATTGTTATTGGCCTCGCATGATAGATAGCGTGTCACATTTTATAAGAGGTTGTTCTATGTGTGCAAAAAGTAAGCCTAGTAATAGGAAGCTTTGATTGTACACGCCACTACCGATACCATCAAGGCCATGGGAGAGTGTCTCCATGGACTTTGTTGGAGGTCTACCTATGTCAAGAAAGCAACATGATTATCTTTATGCAGTTGTGGATAGATTCAGTAAAATGTGTATACTTATGCCATGTAAGAAAACCATTACTGCTGAACTTTATTTTCAAAATGTTTGGGTTCATTTTGGATTTCCCACTTCTATTGTTCGTGACAGGGATTCTAGGTTCATTGGGAGTTTTTGGTCAAATCTATGGAGAATGATGGACACAAATTTGAAAAAGAGTACCTCTTTTCATCCACAAGCAGATGGAAAAACAGAGGTGGTGAACAAAATAGTTGTGCATCTATTGAGAGGATATTGCAACAAACATCCTAAGTTGCGGGATGAACAACTGCATTACATTCTTCATGCTTACAACTGGGCAAAACAATCTTCAACACAAACCTCACCTTTTGAAGTATGCTTTGGGTATTTTCCAAAATCGCCATTAGACTTCATCTTTGGGAAGGATGTTGCAATTGATAGCCATAGTGACATTGATAAGGCTTGAAAGTTCATTGAGAAAATTCATATTATACATCAACAAGTTTAAGAACAGCTTGAGAAAAGTCAAAGAAAATACAAAGAGAGGCATGGAAAACATCGGGTTGATCACAAGTTTCAAGAGGGAGATGAGGTATGGTTTCACATTAGCAAAGAAAGGATGCAAGGGGAAGGTAAAAATATCAAACCCATTCGCTATCATGGTCCTTTCAAGATCATAAAACAAGTTAGTAATAATGCATTCCAACTTGAATTTCCTTCTTACATGCAAATGTATTCAGTTGTTAATGTTGAAAACTTACGCTTGTATGAGCCACCTTTGATTGATGATCAAGGCAGTGATGTTCAACTACCTTCTATTGAAGATTTCTTGCCAGAATTTCTGGATGAGCTCAAAGAAGATACAATCCTTGACAAGAGGACAAGAGCATCCAAGAGGGGAAGTGTTGACTACCTTCGAGTTGGGATCAAAGGCACTAAACCAAGAAAGGAAAAATGGATGGAGGTTGAAAAGGAGAGGGAGTTGTACCCTCATCTATTGAACAGGTAATCAAGTCTTTTGGAGTCCAAAAGCTTCACAATGGGGAGGAATGATCAGGAGTTCATAAATTTTTCTCAAACTTCAAAGTTACAGGATTGGATTGAAACTAGGATGGTTAAGTAGATCTCATCTTCCTGATTTCGGCGCCACAAACGGTTCGAAAAACTGATGTCGTATGAGGAAGATATCACGTTCTGGTCGAAATGTCAATTAGGTAAATTTGCGACAGTTTGACCAGGTTTAACTGGGATGCACAGTCAGCAAGGTGGAGGTACAGTCAGAAAAAATGAATATTCCTTTCCATCGGGCCAATCAATGGATGACAAGTGTCACAATTTTATTTGTTGAATAGGTTTGGAGGAGCCAATCAGAGGCTGCCACGTGGCCAGCCCTGAGGCTGCCACATGGCCCTGCAACTGCATAGTAAAATTTTGTTGAGGGTCATAGGAATTGACCCCCAGACCTCCCGCTGGGCACACACACACATTATCATCCGAGCTACACGAGTTTCATAACCCCTAAGGGTGCGGGTTGTATTTATTGTTTGTTGTAATAGCAGATGGGGGTTGGGAACTACTGACGGTCCCAACCCACCAGTGGTTCTCATGTTATGGTCACATAACAAACATAAAACACCAACTCGGCTGCACAGTTAGCACTAACCTCCGACTGTTCAGCCGCAGTTCAAAACAACAACCACAGTTTGCCTTAGGTTCCGCCCAACGGTTATGTACCGCGGGTTTGGGGGGGTGCGCATCTGGCCACCCCCAACCGCACATTTAATGCAACAATTTAAACGACGGGAAGGTTAGCGGGTGTGCCTAAAATGGCGGTATTTCCTTTTTTAACTCTAGTTAAGTGGAGTTCTCCACTTTTAGTGGAGCTTTCTTGGGTGAAACTGGGCAAAAGTGTAGGAGGCCCAATTTTCACCCATTCTGAGTGAATGAAGAGTCATTTTTGACTAATTGGAGAATTCTGGAGCCATTAGTGCAGAGAAAAAAAACCATTAGAGCATTGTAACTACATGTAATAGAAAATTTTTGACCATAATGAAAGATGGACATGCCATTGGGAGTTGGACCAACAGATGTAGCCCAGGAGGGGTGAACTGCTTCATCATGCATGCTGTGTAAATTTCATGTGGTGACTTATTTCTCTATTTTACATTGATTTACATTGTTATTTAAGCTTGTTTTATGCTCCTAATTTAGTAAAAAATCATCTACAATTCATGGACAAACTACTCAATCCTTATGCAAACTAATGAACCAATTATGCACATGTTTTTAAACTGAAAAGACACTTAGCACAACAAAACTAATACAGTCATTTCAGATCATGCTTGTAGTGTTGGACATGTGGTAAGCAACACCTTAAGAGAGATTTTTCGCATAATTAGGGTGGTAGGCCTCAAATTTATAGTGTATAGGAAGCACAAACTATTGGGGATGTTGGGGCAGAGCATTCCTCAGATCTATGCAACATTGGATAATATGCAGATATATCACCAGACATCTATCATTGAGATGTATGGTAAGGTTTGTGATCAAGTTGTTTCTATTTTGATTGACCCTGGATCTAATTATAGTTATTTTAACCCTGACTTGGTGGACAAGTGTGGTTTGAATAAATAATTGCATGCAAAATCTTGGTTAGTGTAGTTGGCTATATGTACAAAGAAGAGAGTTTGTCATTGGGTAAGAGCTTGTACATTCGATTTGAATGGTATGCCTACATTACCACATTTGAATGTATTTTTTTTGGGATCATATAGTATGCTCTTGGGTATGGATTGGTTATATCTTCACATGACTAAGGTGAATTTCTATGAAAAAGCTATTGAGTGTTTGGATGAAAATGGGGAAGGAAGAATCTTACAGGGTAAGAAGAAAGAAATATTAGTTAGAATGGTGACAACTATGCAGGCAATGCGCAGTTACAGAAAAGGGAAGGTGTTATTTGTAGTGCATATTTCTGGTGATAAAGGTAAGGAGGATGAGGATGCGGATGTGGAGATATTAAGTACGTACATGATCTTACAATAGTTTTAGGATGTGTTTCAAGCAAAATTTTCAGAGTTTTTGCCTCACAAGAAAGTATATTTTTCTATTGAGTTGGTACAAGGGGCAACACCAACATCGAATACACCGTACATGATGAGCACTCCATAGTTAGTAGAGTTAAATTTGAAGTTGAAAGAGATGATTGACAAGGGATACATTAGGCCAAGTGTATATCCGTGGGGTGTGCGAGTGTTGTTTGTGAAGAAGAAGGATGGTACTCTCAGGCGATGCATTGATTATAGGCAGTTGAACAAGGTGACCATCAAGAACATGCATTTGTTACCGATGATTGATTCCTTGTTTGATCAATTGAAGGGAGCAACAATATTCTTGAATATTTATTTGAGGTTAGGATATAATCATGTACACATTAAGGAGGAGGAAATATACAATACAACTTTCTGGACTAGGTATGTGCATTATGAGTTTGTTTTAGTTCCATTTGGTTTGACTAATACTCTAGTTAAATTTATTTTCTTGATGAATACTGTGTTTCATCGTTATCTGGATAAGTTTTTTATTGTATTCACTGGTGACATCTTAATATATTCTAAGAATGAGGGAGAACATATTGAACACTTAGCAGCAATATTGAGATTGCCGAGAGAGCATTAGTTGTATGCTAAGCTCAATAAATGCAGTTTATTTTAGACGAAGGTAAATTAATTGGGACATATTTTTTCCAAGGAAGGCATAACAATGGATCCAGAAAAGATAAGGGTTATCATGGAGTGGGAAACTCCTAGAAATGTGGATGAGGTAAGATCATTTATGGGGCTAGAAAGTTACTATAGGAGGTTCATCAGGAACTTCTCTCAGATTGCATATCCTATTACGTCACTACATAGGCAAGGTAAGAAATTTGAATGGACAGAGGAATATGAAACAAGTTTTGAGCAATTGAAGTAGTTGTTGACAAATGCTCCAGTGTTAAAAACTACAGATCCTGGCAAATATTTTTTGGTGTGTACAAATTCTTGCAAGAGAGGACTTGGTGGAGTCCTTATGTAGGAAGGACATGTAGTATGCTACAAGTCATGGAAAATGAATGAGAATGAGTAGAATTATCCAACACATGATATTGAGTTAACAACGATCATTCATGCACTGAAGATGTGGAGGCACTATCTTCTTGGAAGGAGGTTTGTATTGATGAGCAATCACAGTGGACTAAGATACTTATTTGACCAATTGAATTTGAATGCCAGGAAAGTTAGATTGTTGGCCACGATTAATGTTTGACATTTATATCATATACATCAAGGGTAAAGAGAACAAGTTTTCATATGCTCTTAGCATGAGGATACAAGTGAATCAGATAGACGTTATGAGTTCTTACGAGACAGGAGACAGGCTTACAAGATCGTATCTTACAAGAAGGACAACAGAATGGTAGGTACATGGATCTTATGCACATGTTACGACAAGGTATAAGTGATCAGGATGTGGACTATCATCTTACAACAGGTGGTTTGATCTAATATATATGTGCCAAACAATAATGAGCTCAAGAAGATTATGTTAAGAGAGTTTCATGTAAAACCATATTCAGGTCACGCCGGATACGAGAAGATAGTGACAACTGTGAAGAAGTTTTATCATTGGTCGAATCTTAAGAAAGACATGGCATAGTTTATGGCTAGATGTTTGGCCTTCTATCAGGTAAAAGAAGAATGTAAGCATCTAAGTGGAATACTATAGATGATTCTAATTCCAGAGAGGAAGTGGGAGGTCATTTCAATGGAATTCATCACAGGTTTTCAGAGGACATTTAGAAAACATGATTCCATTATGGTCGTGGAAAACATGTTGACAAAGGTAGTACACTTCATTACAGTGAATTCTACGTATTCATCTAGTGATGTGGCACAGGTATTCATCAGAGATGTAGTGAGGTTGCATGGTGTTTTGAAGAATATTTTGTCAGACAGGGATGCTAAGTTCACTTCCAAGTTTTGGAAGGAGATGTTTGCAGGTTCAGGGACAAAGCTGGCCTTTATCGTTGTTTATCATCTTCATACATATGAACATATAGAGAGGGTCAACATGATATTAGAGGACATGTCGAGGATGTATGTGATGCATCAACAGAGGAGATGGGAGGAGTACCTTTTGTTGGTTGAGTTTTCTTACAACAATGGTTACTAGCAGTCACTCAGGATGAGTCTGTTTGAGGCACTCTATGGGTAGAGTTGTAATACTCCCACAAGTTGGATTGATCCAGTGAACAAGGTGTTGGTAGGACTAGACATGTTGGCATAGATGGAACAAGAAATGCATGTAATCAAGAAAAATCTAAAGGAAACACAGGACATGCAAAAAATTTATGTAGACCAGAATAGGATGTCTAAGGAGTTTCAGGTTGGGGAACATGTGTATTTGTGCATCAAGCCCAAGAAGATATCCTTGAGGATTGGATCATGTGCTAAGTTGGCACCTCGGTTTTGTGGACCTCTCAAGATTATTGAAAGGATTGGACCACTAGCCTATCGACTTGCACTGCCTTCGATAGTGAAAGTCCATGATGTTTTCCATGTGTCATTACTTAAGAAAAAATTTAAAGATGTTGATCATGTGATTGATTGGTATGTATTATAGGTGTATCCAAAAGCATAAATCCAACCAGAATCGTAGTGTATTTTGCAGAGAAATATGCTCATGCTCCGGAACCAAGAAATCGGGTAGGCTAAAGTGTAATGGAAGCACTTTGGGCCCACTGAAGCTACATGGGAGATTAAGGATCAGATAGAGGATATATATCCTTCTCTATTTGCTGGTTGAGTGAATGTTTTTGGTATATTTTTTGGTGTGATGTTTTGGTTTATGTACATATGTATATGGATGTAAATACCACCATAAGTTGTGTTATAAATCTCAAAAAAGCGGTATGGGTGTCATTTATTTACGATTGTCATGTTGTTATGTTTCTCATGTTGGTTTGCTTCTCAGCAGGTTGATCATTGAAAATACTTCATCGAGCTAAGTTATAAAGGTCCATGGGAAAGATGTTTTACTTTCAACAGTCTTGTTGGTTGTAGGTGTCATCGAACACCGAGGACGGTGTTCCCCCAATGGGGAGGGATCTGTAACAACCATAGTCAAAGCTCATGTAAATAAATTTAAGAAAGGAAAAATAATAACCAAGGTCATGGGACACTTATTCCAAGATAAATGTTGGGAAAAACATCCTAGTGAGTGTTCATTTGGTCTATTATGGCTAAGGAAATTGGCAAGTGGCAATAAAAATGGATTTGGAAAGACAAAATGACATTTTTGGCAATTTATTTATGAAAATTATGGAAATTAGGAGAAAAGGAAGGTGAAATGTCACAGGTTTCACGTGAGGAGGAAAATGAAGGAAAAACAATGACAATTAAAGAAATTAGAGGCCTCATTAGTAAAAATACTTCTGAGGATCAGTTGGTACCTTTTTGTCAGTTTAGTTTTGGAGCTATCTCTCTATTATCTCTCTCACACATTCTTGGACACATAGAGTTTTCTTGGAGCACTATAGCATTGGATCAAGGAAATCAAAGGAAGGACCAAGAAAAAAAATGAAAGCAAAGATCAAGCAAGGAAGAGTGGTATCAAGCGACTATAGTGGCATTACTTGCAGGTATGAGTTTGCATGTGTGATTTCCTTGCTAGATTTGGCATCCACGACACATGCATGTGTGCATTTGGTTCTCTTGTTGTCATTGGCATGGGATTTTCTAGGTGTCATAGTGTTCTTTAGCTTAGCCTTGCCATTTCTGGATAACCATGGTGTGGTGGGTTCTCTTGTATTTGGTTGAGATGGATTGTCAGATGGTTTTGAAACTAAGTGAGATGGTATCTAAAAGAAACAACACATGGCCTAAGAATCCCTAGACCAGAGAAGGTGCGATTGTGGGAAAGACAAATTTTGTATACCTCGGCGGGCCTAGGAATCCTTGACTAGTGAATGGTAGGATATACAATAAAGCCTAGAGGTGTGTGCCCTCGATCAGGACTAGGAATCCTCAAATGGTGTATGGCGGGATATACGATAAAACTTAGAGGGTGGAGTCTTTATTAGGCCTAGGAATCCTCGACCGGTGAATGAAGGGATATACGGTAAAGCTTAGAGACTAGGAGGCAGGAAAATTACTCAAGGTGTAGTTGGAAAAATCCAGTGGCATCCATGTTTGTTTAGGGCCTAGTGATCTAGTGGGGATTGCAGTAAAGCCTGAGGAAACCTAGTTTGGTTTGTTTTTTAGTCCCACATTCATGCTTGGAATATGGCACAGGGTGATTGACTGAAAGAAATATTTGGTTCAGCCAATCTATGGTCGGGTGGTTTATGGAAGTCCCAAACCTAGTTGGGTTTTGCATTAATTAAAAAGAGCTTATTTTCATTGGTATTTCATGTGTAAATGTATTGGTTTATATGTAGTTTTTATGGCTATTATATCCTTGCTATTTATGTTAGTTATATGTTGGTTATGAGTATGTTTTATGAGAGACTTGATGTATGGTTCTCATCATTTTTTGATTAGCAAATGATTGTACAATGCATATATGTCACAACATATGATAATGCAGATATTGTGATAAGACAAAAAATCTTCTTTACGAATCTCAGATAAGTCCGATATCCCTGTGCTTAGATCTGTTGTTATGACCTATAGATTATATAATTGTGACATGTTTGACGAAATGTCTGTCATGGATAGTAGGGGTCAAATCAAGTACTTGCACCAGTTATTGCATTAGTATCTTTGTTTCATTGTTATTATTCATTTATGGGCAGTGGTCTGAGACCTAGCCCTGAAAAAAGTGGCTCAAAATCTGGGGTTGTTGGCACAAAACTACCTGGAAAAATCCATAGTTGCTGGCATGTCTTGCTATGGGGGCGAATGCAGGACCTTAGTCGCATGCATGGCTTGTCATGGGAGCGACTGAGGGTCCAAATAAATGAAATGCCAAGTTGTCTTAGGGGTTGGCCACCTAGAAGGGTTGGTTGGCTCCTAAAGGTTCTATAGCATGTGTGGAAGGTTAGTTTGGTTCTGTTATGTTCCACTTCCTTAGCTGTACATGGGGAGTTGAATCACATCATAGTGAATTCTTGTCACCCCAATGGACCAGTTAGCTTGGGTAAATGTGGGAGGAGGGTGTTACACTTGGTAACCAACTCAAAACCATCCAAAATTTATATTCAAAGATGGGTATGATTGTTAATACTGACAACACTAAAGTCATGAAAATTCCGCCATACAAATATTTTGGAATTGACTTCCATCATAAATTTGAATAGAATTATAACACTAATAAAAGGATAATTGGAGGTTGGAATGCTTACTATGGATTTGAAAACAATTATAAGTTGGTAGATCTTTGGATTTCAGATTAAAAAATATCTTTTTTGAGACTCTTGTCACTCCTATTATTTTATATGGATGTAAGGTTTGGTGTTGCAATATATGTAAAGAGTATGGATGAAGATTGAGCATATCCAAAAGAAAATTAAAACCTACAACCTCAAGATGAAAGGAAATACTATGTACCATATCCTCCTGATTGAAACAAGTCTTTCTCCCATTGAAAGCATGACTATGATTATGTATCTTTTGCATAAAAATAAAATATATTATAACATGAAACTAGATGTTTCTTAAAATTACTTCTAACTATGTCAAAACCCCACCTTCTACTCGAAGTGAGGGTTGAATAAAAGGTGTTGATCTTGGGAGGTTGGACCATTGATGAATAAAGAGGAAAGATATCATCTTGTAGAATCAAATAAAATTAAAATTATTATTGCTTCTAAATTAAGAAGAAATTGAGAGGAAATAAAAGGGATTCTGAGGGAAAAATGAAAGTATATTATAGGGGTGATCAAGCTATCTTGAAAACCAAAATCATCTTTCTACCTTGACTAGTGTTAAGGAAGAAATGAGCATTGCCAGGACTAATTCTCATGAACGTCTGGTGAAACTTGACATTGATGGAACTACTCAAATTGCCATGGAATGAAGAAGTTTGTCACATGTGTGACCCTAAGAGGGTTGAAGTTGAAAAACACTTTCTCTTAGATTGTGCATATTGTACTCATATTCCATTTAATTTTCAAAATATCTCTAACACTACCAACCTTTTGGACATTTTAACTATGGTGACATGAGCACCATTCTCACTTCTTTTTTAGCATAGAAATAAAATGCTAAAGAATTTTGATTTGTCTCTTACATTCTTAAGGTCTTGTAGACCCTATAGATCTTATTATATGTTAATCACCATCATCCTTTAAATTAAGGATTTATTATCCTTTGAATTAAGATTTGAGTAAATTGTATATTTGAATTTAATGTAATTGTTAGTGTATAAAATGATTAATTAAAAAATTCCAAATATTTAATAAAAATTTATATTAATTTAACACACACATGTATATATTAAATTTTAATGAATAGACTAATTTATAGATAAATTGACCTTCTCACCTATATCGGAGTTTGATTTTAATTAAAATTAACTAGAAAAATAGTCTTAAAAAATCATTTCGTATATAAATTAGACTACTCCTAATTTTAATAATAAATATTTTTTGTAATTATAAAAATAAAAAACTAAATATATAAATAAATTATATAATTTATTTTACTTAATTATTATATATATAGTTAATATAAAAATACTTTATTACTATGAATTCATCTATGGTTAATTATTTATAACCCAACGTTAATTTGATTTCACTTGCCTTCAATATATTTTTCCCATACACCTTTATATATGTGAAATGAATCTCACCTAAGCAGTACGAATATTACGCATACACCTTTATACATATACATATATATATATATATATATAATATCCCCGAAGTACGAATATTACGCATAGTAGTCGTCAACGAACCCCTTATCTCCTCCTTATATCGGGGCAACATGCCCGAACGTCTTTACGCGAATGGAGGGCTTGTCCTACCTCTTACGCGTAGATAGAGATCTTTATTTGGATTAATAAAATTAATGATTTATATATTTTTCTTTAAGATTTATTTTAATTTTCAAAAGAGGTTTGTGTTTCAAGAGATTTGATTTCAATTTCGCTAGATTTGAAGTTAAAATAGATATAGGCTGTTTTAATTTCTCTTTCCAAATAAGTTTATTCTACATGAATACTATGGGTTCGTATAAACATGAAGCTCCCTTTTCAAATAAATTTATTCTACATGAATATCATGGATTCGTATAAACATGAAGCTCAAAAACCACTAGTAACTTGACCAAATCAAATTTACTTTAACTACTTAACATAAATTAATAAAAAATAATAATAGTAATGCACCATTTTTATTTTTATTATTTTAATTTGAAGTTATTTTATAACCTAAGATTATTTTTATTTTATTTTCTTGAGTCAAAAATTTATAGACATTATAATATCTCTACCATGAATTGGAGAGCTTTGTGCAAATTAAAATTTTATTCATGTATTTATTTAGAGTTATTTTATTTTCTTGAGTCAAAAATTTATAGACATTATAATATCTCTACCATGAATTGGAGAGCTTTGTGCAAATTAAAATTTTATTCATGTATTTATTGGATAGCCAACATTTTAAATAACTAAAATTTATGATTTGGTTAAAAATGGTAAAAAACGAAAAATGTTTAATAATTAAATTGTTTATGAGAAATACTTTCCATTGAAGTCATATTTGGAATATTTTATCTACGCATATCAAACTATTGCATGAAAAGTAATACACTCTTAACAACTAACTAATACACATCTAAAAAAAATAGAAAAATAAAAATATAAACAAACAAAAAAATAAAAATATATAATAAAAAGTAAATTAAGATAAAAAATATAATAAAAGGTAAGTTAAGATCCAAATTAATGAACAACTAAAAAGAACATAAAATAACATAAATAGATTAGTAAATATCACCACTTAACTCAATGGAAAACAAAATTATGAAAAGAAAAAAAAAAAACAATCATGCAAAAATAAAAATATATAATAAAAAGTAAATTAAAGTCAAGATTAATGAACAACTAAAAGAATATAAATAGATTAATAAATATAACAAAAATAACTCAATAGAAAACAAGATTATGAAAAGAAAATATAAAATGTCCCAAGAGAACAATCAAGATCTTTAAATAAGGAAGAGACTAAAATAATAAAATTAAAATTAAAACAATTAAAAATATATAAATAATTAAAAAAAATCAAATAATTAAAGAAAGTACAAAAATATATTTTGTTAATTAAGGTGTTTTAAACTATTTAACTATCTAGTGTAGTTCATTGCTAGGATAAGATGGAGAATCTAATTTTAGCATCTGATTAAGTAAAGAGAGTATGATGTAGAGATAATGAAAAAGAGTGTGATGTAGATATAGTTAATTTTAAAGATTATATTACAATGGTTGATTTTGAAAAAAAAATATCTTTTATTAATAAGGCATATTTTAGAATAAATTATTATTATTATTATTATTTTATTTATTTTTAATATTGAAAGAAAATTTACAAAGACTATTTTTTTATAAATAAACTAAAAAAAGAAAGAAAAGGACTAAGCTATTATAGATTGTTCCATTTCAAATTTATCATAAAAAATAATATTATTAAATTTATTACTAATAAATTAATATACTTCATCTAAAAATGGAGGCTTATGTGATTATGATTAAAGCAAAACTCTTTTCTTATATGATCATAATTAATGCAAAAATCTTCAAGATAAATCACACTAATGTTTAAGGATAGAAGTGTTTCGAACCTTTATTGAGGTTCATCTTTTTGCCAATGATGAACCTTAGTAGGGGTTCCAAATGCATTGATCCTAAAACATTGACTTGATTTATCTGTAAGAGTTTTGCTTTAATATAATTCATATTTTTCAGTTTATTGTATTAAAAATATATATTTATTTAGTTTATTATAAATTTTTTTGCAAGTCAAGGTGATTCTATTGGTCGGAAAGATAACAACAATAATTATGTTTTCTCAAAAACTTATTGGCGTTACCCTTATCGATTTATTGGCCAATAGGTAGATCCCCAAATAAATAACCACTTTCTAGAACAGTCCAAGTGGAAAAACTTAAAGGGTTAGACATACTAGAAGATATTCAAAATCAAAATACATCCAACAAACATTAAGATTTAGAAGTTAACTGGAGCAGGATAATGAGGACCAAAACCTAGAGATGAAGGAAATCTAAAATCACAGTGAATGTATTTTTTCATACGGGCCAACCGTCCTTCAAGACTGTTCGACTTCTCTTGTATGCACCATTACCCTCTCTGAATGTTGGCCAAGCGATCTTGCATGTTCCATTGGTTATGTTGAAGGTCGTTCATGAAACTAATAATCACATTTTGATCCTCATGTTGATCCTGACCGAATTGTTCCAAAATACGAGTTAAATGACATAACTAATTATGAGGAGGCTCCACAAAAGGGGCATGAACCACATTGCCCAACGACTGGGGTGGGTGGGGATCTACTTCCTTGCCCTCGTCACATTCTCCCAACATGTGGCTGTCGAGTTGGCCATCTTCCTCCATCCCCCTTTTGACCTGCCCATGGTGGCATGGCATACCAACCTGACCAACAAATGAACTAACCGAATCCATATAATCCTTTTGTTGGTGGCCCCTCGAATCGTAGTAGCAACATAGCCACAAGCCCAGAAATTTAGGAATTCACATAGAAATAATGTTTGCTGGAAGCAGTTTGGGAAAATTCACTGACACCGGAGGAGAAGGATAGAACCCCCCACAAATACCATAGGCCAACAACAACCAACAACAACCAATAAACCATGTGCATCTAGGATTTAAGCCAGATTACAAGCTTCACACCCTTGGATTCAACCCCGGGTCTCTTATTTCGACACCAAACACGTCCAAATGCTAAATTTTTGTAGAATTTGGTAAATCTTATCTCCCAAACACTCACAATAGATTTTCCTCGAGAAATCCCACTCCTTGTATGACTAGCCTAGGGCATGAATTAACTTGGCCTACACCATACAAACTTTCTAGACCACCATTAGTGCACATAAAACATGAAAATCTAACCTCCTTAGAAATAAAGAGTTCTACTATAATTCACATATGATGACCAACATCCTCACAAACAAAGTAAACCCCCGAAACGTCTAATAATTGAAAAAAAAAACAGACTATAAAATTAAGACACCACACCTCTCGCCAAGCCAAAAAAGCCAAAGACAAGTATCACATGGAAACTTACATGCACGAGACCTAAAAATGCAATTATCTCTCACATTCTCCACGTGGTGAATATAGAATGAAGCCTATGATGATAGGGTTCCAAATGTGTTGCCTATAAACCCACATTCCTTCCAATATATCCCCTTCAGAATGAGTTGGCTCCTAGCGTCCCAACTCCCAACTTCTAGTTTCTCAATAAAGTAGTCCTCGAAAGCTTGACCCCTTGCTCTAAAGAAATATAGACTTTGCTCCTAATAACTCACATCCCATACCACCCTGAGACTTAGTAGAGCTCGAAATCAACCAATGCAATAAACACCAACACATGGAGTTGTCTACTGACGCAACAGAATAGCCCGAATGATAGTTTTTTTGTTGGAATCTGGTAATTTTTTTTTCAAGAAATTAGGTAGTTGGAGTGTTTGAATTTCATTTTTGATGGTGGAAATGGATTCAACACCATCAAAAACCTTTAGGGCACCCAAAATACTGAACTTTAACGATTGCAATCCAGATTTTCAAAAATCTTTGCCGGAATTTTTCACAATCTTACTCGGATTCTTGGATTACTGTCTGGGTTTTTTAGACTATGACCCAACAACTGCCTTCCTCCACAAACATCAACTCATGACAAATATAATTAAATGTCGCATAGGATTACATGAAGGCAGAGTGCCACACCACCCCTTCTATTTGACAAGAGGATCATTTGGGTGGCCAGCACCCACACCAATCCCAAGATTATCTACGTCCATCACTCCATCAAGGATTAATTTCTTATAAACTTAATAAACTATATGGGATCAAATTCTAGATTAATCATATTATTTGATGTTCATGAAATTGGTCTTCGTTTTGTGAGCATAGGTAGAAATTGGATCAATAAAGTTGGTATATTTAATGTGTTTATGTTTTTTTATCTGTTTATTGTTTTATAAAAAATAATTGTGGAGCTATGACTAGCCTCCCCTTGTACAAGCATAAAATCAATAACATGGGAGACCATAGGCTTCCTAAGCTAGCTTTAAACTCCAACCAAAACCAAATAAGTCTCAAATGATGTTGGTATAAGGATACCAGGGCCTAGTTAAACCATTGGGAGATCGATGAAAATGTTGCATGACAACATAATAATAACATTAAAAATATTGTTACTTCTAAGTTTAAAGAGAAAATGCGGTGTGAAAAAGATTTCGAGGCTAAAAGAAAATTAAGATATTATAAGGAGGTCATCAACCCTACTCTAGAAGATCAAAAGTATCTCTCTGTTTTAACTAGCTCAAAGAAAAAAATTAATATAGCCAGGATAAGAACGAACTCTAATGAGCTCCATAGTGAAACATGTCGTTGGATAGTTCTTAAAACACCATGGGTGGAAAGGATGTGCCATCTCTATGAGAATATGAACATTGAGGATGAAAATCATTTCCTCTTAGAGTGCCCTGCGTAATCCCACATTAGATCTCAATTTCATAATCTTTGTTGCAATACCGACCTTCCTAACCTTTTAACATGTCAAAATTATAGTGAGCTCTAGACGCTTGTCTCCAAGCTCTTTGAACATAGGAATACAATTTTAAATCAAACTAAATAATTCGTTTCTTTAGGTCCTATATACCAAAATTTAGTCTCAATGAACGATTAACCATCATCATCATCAAAAGATATATAAATTTACAATTTAAATTATGTATAAATTTTTTAAATATTCTATATAAATTCCAAAAACTTATATTTATATTTATAACATTTTTTAACCATTTTATAACTAATCTCAGTTCTTTTACATTATTACGAGTTCCATTACTGTAAATAGTCACTCCCACTTATGAATAATCGCTCGCTATCTTTTATTTGAATGTTATATTATTATAAGTTTTCAATTTTTTGATAACTACTTGAACTTTTAACTTTACGCTATGTGCATTTATCATATTAAAACATTTAAGACACATTTATCATATTAAAATATTTAAGACTTATTAAGAAATAAAACGTGACTGTTAATTTCACTGATTCCACCTTATTATTTCACTTATTAATTTTATTTATTGCTTTTTATTTTGGTTTAAATTTTTTGAAATTTTAAACAAATTTTATCAAATTTATTAAAATTTTGAAAATAAATATCCAAAATAAATAAATATTAAACTAAAAATTTAAAAATAATTTAATACTTTTTAAAATATAAATAGCATTTTTATAATTGATTGATGGTTATTTTATTATGAGATTCCATTAATTTTTCTATTCAGCAACTCCCCATATTTAACATTTGTTTTAAATGTGTTAGAGTTGCTGCATATGAGACTAATTTAAATTTAAATATGTTAGATATGGTCCTAAGAGAGGAAAGGGTTCTGTAATTTTGTAATATTTATGGAATCTTCCAACAATTCTTATGAAGTAGACTGTTTTCTGAGTCGTGTGATTTCTGATTTTCAAGTATTGTCCAGTAATGCTGTTTGATTTCTCCCATCTGTTTCTGCGCCTTACAGCCTCATGGTTTGACTGCTGTGTGAAGTATTCTTTGCTTTTTTATAACTGTAATGATTAATTCAGGTTTATTTGAATGTGTAATGCAGTTACAAGGCGGAGAAAGTTTTTACATCTCCACCGAAGCCGAGAAATAGCTGTAACAAGAGAAAGACTAAGTAATCTCGGCACCGAAATTGTCATAATAAAATGTCTGTCAATGCAGGGCCAGCGTCCGCACAATCTGCCTCTGAGATCCGTATCGACAGTGATGATAGACCGATGTCTCAGGATGCAAAGCCGAATGCCGGGCCTGATACAGAGCCTGATGCAGACCCGGATTCCGAGCCTAATCCCAAACCTGACGCAGAGCCTGATGCAGACCCGGATTCCGAGCCTAATCCCAAACCTGACGCAGAGCCTGATGCCAAGCCTGATATTAGAGGGATGTCGCAGCAGAGGCAACTGACACACTCACCTAATAGTAGAGAACTGCGAACATGGATCAGCGAAAGTGAATGGACTGATTATATTAAACACGATCCCCCTGTTCCTCTAGATCGACCCACGTCCCCTTTGTCGATATTTAGAGTTCCTGAATTTATGAAAAACACCAAAAAAGAAGCATATGTCCCTCAAAGAGTTTCCTTGGGTCCATATCATCACAGAATTGCAAAGTTTTCTCCAATGGGCCATTCCAAAGGAAGAGTCCTGCGTGGAATGATGGAGAAGTACAATGAGAGTAATAAGCTTGACAGTAGTAATATGGATTTCGCCAATGGTGCAATGGGTGAGATCCTGAAGCTGGAGGATAAAATCAGGGACAGCTACGAAGAAAAGATCGATTGCGATGGAGAGACCCTCGCTCGGATGCTATGTTTGGACGGTTTCTTCCTTCTCCAAGTATTGAGAACTCTGAGTAGGGACGAATTTCTGGGTGCCTACCTCTCGATGCGGCATGAAAATAAGGAAAATGAGATTATTGTGTCTTTTTCAAGAGATATAGTGAACGACCTTTTGATGCTTGAAAATCAGGTACCCTTCATCGTTCTCCGAAAGCTACTCCAATTGGAACTCAACTCGACCCCTGATGTCGACGAGATGGTTTCGATTATGACGGGTTGTATAAGGCATTTGTTAAAACCTTATAACACATCCTATATAAAGAAATTGTGCCGTGAAAAACTAACTGGTGAAGAAAAAGTTCAACATCTTCTAAGTTTCTTTTACGATGCCTTTGTATCTCTAGGTTTCAGTCCGATTGAGGATACGGATCAAGGTCCGATTGGGGATACGGATCGAGGTCCGATTCGGAATCCGCCGAAACGAGGTCCGATTCGGAATCCGCCTCCGCCGAAACGAGGTTCGATTAAGCGTTCGATTGAGCGTTCGATTGAGAAAACGTTGTCTGCCACGTTTTGCGCGCATATTCACACTGTGTATCGCTTTGTGTGTGGCATGTGTATTGCCTCTGGGTGTTGCATTATGCAGTACCAAGACGGATTGAACGAAGCACCGAATCACTTCCAAAGAATCCGTCCTGCAGTGGAATTAAGAAATGCTGGGATCAAATTTAAACCATGCCATGGAAGCATCAAGAAGATTGAGTTTGATCCAAAGAGCGCCACAATTTTTCTTCCTCGGATCTGCATCACAGATATCACAGAGGTGCTCTTCCGTAACTTAATTGCTTTCGAGGAGTGCAGGCCATCTCGAATCAATCATGTGAGTTGTTACGTGAATATCATGGACAACTTGATCGACTCGCAAAAAGACGTGGCTCTGCTAAGAAGGATGGGCGTCCTTACAAGTTGGCTGCGAAGAGACGATGAGGTTGTGGACCTTTTCAACGGTCTAAGCAAGGCTGCTGCCCCTATGAATCTGTTCGATTTCAATGCCTTCCACGGACTGGCAAAAAGAGTGAATGCACACTACGAAAAGGTAATCTGGGTCCAGCTCCAGCTTCCAAAGCTTGTGCAGGATTATTGCTCAACGCCTTGGAAAGCTTTAGCTTCGGCTGCGGCAATTGTCCTACTGTTTCTCACCTTGCTACAGACGATCTTCTCAGGTATAGCGGTACATAAGTAGCCCCTTCGCTCTTTGCTTCTTCCAGATTCAAGCAGTCCCTCGGCTGTTTTATTATTTCAGATATAATTAGGCCCTTCACTGTTTTCTATCCCAGGTAAATAAGACCAGTGTAATTGATTAGTACTCGGTTGGCAATAGCCAGTATTGGCTTCGGCTGCGGCAATTGACATACTGTTGCTCAGCGCGCTGCAAACGATCTTCTCAATTATATCGGTATATAAGAAGTAGCCCCTTCGATCTTCTCAATTATATTGGTATATAAGAAGTAGCCCCTTCGCAATTTTATTCTTCCACGTATAAGTAGGCCCTTCATAGTTTTTTCTCCCATATAAATAAGACCAGCAATTGATTAATACTCTGTTGGCCATAGCCAGTATTAAGATTTGGATAATGATGTATCACCAGATTTATAATCCGAGGTTACTTTTCCTGTTAGTTTGAGTGATCTGTACTCATGCAGTATGAGATAGCCTGGAGCTTTTTATTTAATAGAAGTGATTTGTACTAATTTAGCACAAGTATCGAAATTTGTATGAATGAGTCATGAAGTATGGGATAGGGAGCTTTTATTTAGTCGAAGTGATACTGTAACGATTCTGCGGAAGTATCGAAATTTGCATTATCACTTATCTACGAACATTCTTCTTCTCTTTCATTTTTTACGCATACCATGAAAACTAGGCACATATTAATACCATTACATGTTGTTATAAGCCGTCTGTAATTTTCAAAAAGTTAATTTTAAATAATGTATAATATATATAAATTAGGTTTTAATAATTTTTAAAATTACATGAAATAAAAGTAAGACGGTTGAATATATATATATATATATATATATATATATATATATTACATTTCAATTTCAAATAATTATAAAGAAACCAAAATAATAATGTTAACTATTTAATAGACATGGGAATATTTTAGTATCTCACTTTTAGGAGAGGGGTCAAATAATTGACTTCATTTGTGAATTGATCTTTTTAGTGATCATCAAATTTTAAGATATTCTTAAAATCTGTAATGGATATAAGTTCAACTTCTTTCTAATTTTCTAGAAAAATAACAAAAAACAATGCATTTGATTGTTAGCCTAAGGCTAGTAAGGAACTTATAAGTTTCCATGCATTGTATATACAAGTTATTCTATCTTTTTTCATTAATAAAAAATAAAAATAAAAAGAAAAATCATATTTTTGATCTTTCATAGTAAATTAAAAAGTACAATCTTTTGGGTTGCATAGCAACACACTAGATATCTTAAATAATTGGACTCAAAATAAAATCTTAAATATATCTTAGGACTTAAATAAATCTATTTTCACTACTTAAATAAATCTATTTTCACTAGGTTTGTTTTATGGTTGTAGTATCAATCATTGATTGTAGTATCCATCATTGTTTTTGCAACTGGAGTGTAGACAATTTACCAGATTTGAAAGTAAGGTGTTACCAAACTTGCAATAAAGCAAAGAAGTATGCAAGAAAGTAAACACACTCATTAAAAAAAAAAAAAAAACTACTGGTAAACCTTTCAATGGACTTTTACTCAATGGGATTTCGAAGCTTATTGTTGTAACCCATAACACAATTAGAACAAACTGTCTTTGGAAGCTTATTATTTTAACCCATAGCACAATTAGAACAAACTAGACAATCATGAAATAAATCAAATAGATAGACATCCAAGATGATTCATGTTTTTATTGAGACTAGTAGATGTAATGATTTGCATTAAATGCATTTATTGAAAATCCTAAATAAATGCAAACCAATTTGAAAAGCAAGTATGGAAAAATAGAAATACCCACAAATAATAAATTGTATATAGAAATTGATAAATAAATAAATAAAACCATGCTCAAATACATAATTAATTGAATAACTAAATAAATAAATAAAAACACATAACAATTAGTTAAATTACACAATCAGTAAAAATAATTACCTAAAATACACAACCCTACACAACCCTATATTCTATTGGAGTAGGTCCTTCCATAGAAGAATGATAATATTTATCAACACTTTTTATATCAAAAATATAAATTAATTTAATTAAAGAAGATAATTAAAATAAATTAATATTTCATATATATTAAAAAAAAGCCTTAAATACTAGAAATAAATTAAATTAACTAATCAAATCATAAAATATGGAAACTATAAATTACAATTGAAATAATAGCTTAATAATTAAATCAAGCCTAGTCTAATAAAGAGAAAAAATGACCATTTTTCTCACTACTTTTTATGGTTAATTTTACCCAAAATCTAGTAGATATTTTTTAGAATCATAAGTTTAAGTTGTTTAATTTCCAAAATTTCAGTGTCTCAAAGGGTTTTCACTGTGCCGTGTCTCTTTATGCATTCAAAATGCATTTTAAACAAAAAGAAATCACAATCTTGCTCAAAATTATATTTTTTGGATTCCCATAAAAAAACTATTTTGTCTATTAGTTAGACTAGTCCATTAAATTATTTAATTATGATTCAAACATTGCTCTAAGTCCTCCCTATGGAATGAAAAAAACTCTTTTTATACTAATTTTTGTTTAAATTTAAAATAACTACTAATAAATGGGATCCACAAGTTTTTCATATGATTTGCTAACATTAGCAAACAATAAATATGTTTCCACAAGTTTCTCATGTGGTTTGCTAATAATTAGCAAACAATAAATGACTCATATATAAACCCAAAATAATTATTACCATCTTAACTAATCATGTCTAATATTGATCCAAATTGAAATAATGGAACAAATATATAATAACATCAACTTAAGTTTCCAATTAGCTCAAGGTTCTATTGGCTCATGGTTTTTGTGTCAACTCACAACTCCTAGAGTTACAACACTAGAGTTGTAGTAGCAAATTGTGACACCAAAGTTACAATAGCTAGTTGGGGCACCACAGTTGTAGCATTAGAGTTGCAGCATCGATGTTGCAATGGGGAGTTGCGACACCAAAGTTGGGAAGGGAGTTGCGACAACAATAGGGCTTCTTATCGGATCTTTTGTAGCAATAATAAGGTTTGTTTATCTAATTATTGCTCTCATACTTGTTGTTGTTTGCATACTAAAAAAAATGATAACCATTGTTGTACATATTGAATATCAACGATGAAAACACATTTTTTGTGGGAATGGATTCTATGGTAGCTTCTTCTATTGTAGGTTCTTATGGGGCAACCTCTTTCTCTCTAGATGATAGTTTTCTCCTTCCATCAAGATAAAAACGATCTATTATCTATTGGACATGTTTCTTATAATTGTGGATTTGAAAATGCTCATGGATTGAGCAGGAGAGACATGGCATTAAAAAATGTGGAATACCTCTTCCAGCTGATTATTGTTTTGTTGTTGGTTCTTGTGCAACAACATCAACAACAAATTATTTTCCTGTAATTTCTTGTTATCATGTGACAGAAGGAAGGCCTTCTATTATTCTTACTTGTGGTTATTATGTGGTAGGAACAAGGACTTTTATTGTTCTTATTGTTGGTTCTTATGTGGAAGCAACAAGGAATTTTATTGTTCTTACTTTTGGTTCCTATTGTTGTGTCATAAAGGTGATTGTTTTAAAGGTAACCTCAATGCTTTTCATTAATTATCAACCCAAGGCAAGTCTTGTTATTTCAAGAGTGTAAGCCCAGTATATGCAAGTGACATCGGGGAATGACTACTCTAAATTGTCATAAGGAAGATGGCCTAATTCTCGAAGTTCAATCAAATCAACTTGGAAGTGAATTATGAAATGCTTCTGATTCTTCAAGGGAGATAACTCTGTTCTAAACCTAGGCATAAATAACTACTTAAGACTAAAAAGAATAAACTGCAGTTGAACAACACTCTTTGAGGAATTGAACAACAACTTTAACGAATTGAACAACAAGTCTAATAAAATTGAACATCAATCAATTATTCTAGATTTTGCAATGGAATTATATTTTAATAAACTAATAACATCCTTCTGAATTAAACATCAATAAAATTCTCACAATAATGATGGAAAGATCAACCGTCAACTACATGTAGAATTGAACAGCAATTGTATTGTAGCTAATCTAACAATTGTAAAAGCATTGAATTTAGATAAAAGAACAGGAATGGTAAACTAATATAGTAAAAAGGAAGATATAACATTTCATGATCGCAATTAACTAATTGAATGTTGTATTATGAAACGCAATGGATAACTTGAAACATAGCTTCTGTAAATAAACGTAAAGCACAAAAGTAGCAGAAGAACCCCCAGGGCTGGGCCCAAAGCCACTAGAAGCCTACTGCTAAGGAATAATCAGAATTTGTATATTCCAAAAATGCCAAATTATTCATTAATCCATCGAGCAATCCATTATTAAAAAACTTGACAATTCTATTCGAGTACGTTTATTATAGAAATATTAAATTACAGGAAATATTTTTCTTATTCATTCTTCAACCTTTTATAGCTTAAAGGCGAATTCACGAGTAGTAACATACCTGTCTCATTATGGGACCCTGCCACTTCGTGGCTATCAATTGAGTACACCAAGCATGGCCATACATTTCCATCTTCCGCTGATTCGTAAGAGACGATATGATTCCATCTGCCTCCCTTGTCTACTGTCTTTCGGTCATCCGGTCAACAGTTTGTCTGTTTTGCTTCCCTATCAATAAAGGTGGTGATAAATCAATTTTTACGTTATCAAACACTTCCTTTATCACTAAACCATTCTGCCTCACTTTTTAATTATTTTCCTTTACTTTATTTCTAATATGAAGGGAAAATATATAAAAGTGTATGACAAATCATGGTGACAATGGGGGTGAAACATACCTTTTTCTTGGCCCAACATACTCCCCTACTTACCTTATTACAGGTCCTCATGTAAACAAATGGTTGAGGTGCAGATGGGTTAAGGAATATGTAGGGTATACCTTTTCTTTGTAAATTATGAAGCCATGCCTCTGTTTGATCTTTGCAACTGCTGCGTTGGTGTGCCCCTTTGGTAACACAAAATTGTGATGATAGTATTTCGGGGGGAACCAGATGAGGGGACACATGTATCTGCATCCTATCCATGTAGGGCCCATGTTCAAAATTAGGTTTTTTTACAAAAGGAACCTGGAGGCAGCAGCTTTGAAGTTCCGGTAACCAAATGACTCTCTAATCTTCAAACTATTTGTAGAGGCTAGCCATCTCTGTTTGTTTGCTGCTAATGCTTCTTCCTAAATGTCTTGGAAGTATGCCCAGCCATTCTGCACAATATCTATGTGAATCGGTCCCAATTTTGATATCACTCCCTTCCACTACATGAATTTCTTATGTTGGGTAAACAGGTACAGGGGTTTAGTAGGTTCCCCTCTAACCCATAGGTCTAGGCCATGCTCTCTTTTCTTAAAAGTGTTGTAGGCCTTAGCCCACTGAGTTTGGTTTTTAGAAAAATATAGGAAGGCCTGGAAATGAACGTCCCCTATGAAGGGGTTGGGATTACTATCCCTGTCCTCCTCTAGAAATAAATTGTTTAAATATAATTCACACAAAAAATGTTGGACCTCCTCATCCTACTCATTGAAACACTGGAAAAATTCCTCAATGGTTTTAAAAGTGGTGGGATTCCCTGCCCTGACAGCCTTGACTTTCAACAATAAATATCGTTCCACTAAGAATAGAGCATATTTAGTGGTTGGTGCCCTGCAAGTTAATACATCTAAGTAAAGAAAGAAAACCATACTGGTTTTCTCTTTAGCTTGTTCCACTTGCTCGTGTGATTTCTTTAATTTTGTCCTTTCTTCCATGAGTTGAGAAAATGTTTCATCCTCAGTTGCAAAAAGGTCTTTAAACCGCTTCAGTAGTGCTTAATGTTCATGTAAGGGAACTACTTCCTTTCTACAATGGGCCAATTCGTGTTGGACTTGAATTAATTCGTTGTGAAACTTTTGATTGGAAACTTTTTCTACTAGGGGAGTGTTGGCAGGTATCACTTATGTTTGAGTCCCCTTATCTTCTATAAGTTACAGATTAGTCTACACAGAGGCTTCGACAGTGAGTACCAACTCCGTTTTTACTGAGGCTTCAGACTTATTCATTAACTCAGTTTGTACAACAGCTTTAGTGATATCTATTAAATTGTTCTGTACAGAGGCTTTAGCTTTGTCCATTAGGTCGACCGATACATAAATTTCATAAGTCTCTACCATTTGGGAAACAAAATCTATTTGGGTTCCCATGGTAGCCAATTTCTTCTCAGGCTTCTAAGCCTTATTTGCTTCTTTCAACTGTTTCCTCAGATATTTTATCATTTTCTCAACCTCTTGCACTTTCTACTCATTTTCATGAACTTAATCTCAGCTGATTTTTCTTTTGGCATAATTTTGGCAGGAGAAGGAGGAGCAATAGCTTCAGTTTCATAAATGGTTGTGCCAGTTCTAAGGTTATCAACAATAGTTTTTTCTTCAGGCATCCAAGAGTTTATTTCAACATTAACGTCCTGGCTGGGTGAAATATCATTTCCTTCAGGCATTAGGAGGATTGTTTCAATGTTTGTATCTTGTTATAATAGAAAAGTGTCTCCTGACTATCTTCCAGATTCAGCTATTCCTTCTGCTCGGTCTTCCCTACTCATTCATTCATTATCAGAGGGGGGTAAAACCCTCGAAGCCTGAAATTCATCCTGGTGAGATAATATTTCAGTGTGGTTAGAGTTGCTGGTAGTGGCAGACTTGTTCAATAGGTTCCCCTACCCCTCAGATTGTTCAGATGGGCTCCCACATTAACAAGATGCTCTCATTTTCTCAAGAACTTGAGCCATTTCTTCTTCATAGTCTTGCAGGGATATATTTTGAGGGATTGAAGGTGGTGTATGGGATGGTCCTGCCTCATATGGAAATTTAGAGGTGTCTTGCCATAATTGTATCCCTTCAGACTGTCTTCGTTTCCCTGGTTCCATGGTCGACACATGGGTCCTTTTCCCTCTTTCTTTCTTGGGTATGGTTATTCTGGGGAGTTCAATCTCTGTTCTGATAGGGTTTTCCTCAGAGGCAGGCAAGGCAGGATTAACAAAGTTGTCCCAAGTTATCTAGTGTTTGTATAGCTCATCAATGATGATCAATTTAATCAGGCCATGGTTGCTGACAACTGCTAGGTGGTTTTTGGCTTTTCCAATTTGAACAACAATATTGTGCAATACAAAATTTAGAAAAAAAAGGCAAGTTAACTAAAATTTTTCGATTGAGAACAACTAAGATTTTAAGTTGGGGAGACTTTACCACATCTTGGCATCCATCACATGTGATTTACCTTTGTATGAACATTTCCAATTCTTTCCAAGGCTGATGTAAAGATGCAGGGTTAATCCCCTTTCCTTTTTATTCTAATGGTTCGATTGGGTCCTGGTATACTGAGATTGCTTCCTGTAGGAGAACATGTTTTAAGTCCATCTTTCTCCTTTTGTTGGTAGTCAAAATGTAGGTTTTAACCCTGTACATAAATTATCTGCAAATGAATCTTAAAGACAAAAAATAAATAGTAGCGAGAGAATAAAACATAAAACATATAAACACAAAGATACTCCCCTGGATCCCAAATCGGGACGACCAGCTTCATTTTTCATTATATTCCTTTTAGTGTTACAACACACACACACACACACACACACACACACATATATATATATATATGCCGAAGCATACATAAACCCCAATCCATTAACCCTGGATTAGAACATAATTGTAGTTCCATTGATCGGATCTACAAAATACCAGGGGCCGAAAACCATCGTACCCCAAAACCATTTGCAAACCCATGCACAAAACCATGGGCGGATCTACCCACCGGAAAATAAGGACCAAAAAAAAATTTCCGAGAAAGAATATAACACATACCCAACATTCTCCCACTTGTTGTTTTCTTTCCGCAGGGGGCCATAGGAGAGCTTAGTCATTAACCTAGTTCTGCAACACCCATTGTTTCTCTACACCAAGATAACTTTTGAGTGCTTACAGACTTCATCAATGCATCTGAAACATTCTTTAGAGTGTCCACCTTTACCAGAAACACCCTTTTAGCCTCAACCATATCTCTCACAAAGTGATATTGAACATCAATGTGCTTTGTCTTTGAATGATAAGCAGGGTTCTTAGCCAAGAAAATTGCACTTTGGCTATCACAATCTATCCGTATAGCTTGCTGCACCGACCCCATACTTGAACACAATCTATGCAACCAAACTGCTTCCTTGCTTGCATGAGTGGCTGTTATGTATTCAACCTCTGTAGTTGAAAGAGCCACTACAGAGTGTCTTTTACTCATCCAACTGACTGCACCTCCAAATAGGCTAAACACATACCCACTTGTAGATCTTCTTTGGTCCAGATCTCCAGCCCAGTCTCTATCAACAAAACCACAAATGTCCAACACTCTTTCCAATACTAGTCTTCCCTGGTAGCACAAGCCATAATCACTAGTGCCACATAAATATCTGAAAACCCGCTTCACTACTGTCCAATGCTCCTTCCATGGGTTTGACATAAACCTGCTCAATACTCCCACTGCATGTGCAATTTCTGGTCTAGTATAGACCATTCTATACATCAGGCTACCCACTACACATGCATATGGAACACGGGACATATCCTCCTCTCCTTCTTGTGTCTTTATACACTGTTCAACAGACAACTCTGTACCTATAGGAATCAGAACATTCACCAGTTTACTATCCTGCATATTGAACCTCTGCAATATAGTCTCGACATACTTTCCTCTGTTTTAACCAGAGATTCCTCTTTTCCCAATCTCTCTTAATTTCCATGCCCAAAATACAGTTTGCAGCACCAAGATCCTTCATGTCGAATTTGGAGAACAATTGGGTCTTCAAATATTGGATAATTTATTTGTCATTTCCAATCAACAACATATCATCCACATACAAGACCAAATAAATGACACAGTCACCAATTAATTTAAAATAAACACAGTGATCCTCCTTGCTTCTGGTGAAGCCAAGTCCCCATATGTAGGTATCAAATTTCTGATACCACATCCTTGGTGACTGTTTTAACCCATATAGAGACTTCTTTAACCTACATACTAGTTCTTTCTTCCCCTTCACCATAAAGCCTTGAGGTTGTTTCATGTAGATCTCCTCTTCCAGATCCCTGTGAAGAAATGTTGTCTTCACATCCATTTGTTCTACCTCAAAATCAAATGCAGCAGTGACAGATAAAATTAATCTAATAAAAGTAACTTTGGAAACAAGAGAAAAAATATCACCAAAATCAATTCCCGACACCTGGGAATAACCTTTTGCTACCAGCTGAGCTTTGTATTTCTCCACCTTGCCTTCTACATTCATCTTCTTCTTAAACACCCATTTGCTCTCGATGGGCTTCCTTCCAGCTGTCAACTCCACTAGATCCCATGCCTCTTTTTTATGCAAGGATGCCATTTCATCAACCATGGCCTCCTTCCAAAGTTTTCCATCCTTTGAATCTACTACCTCCCTGATAGTTCTGGGATCATCATTAGTTATAGTTAAAGCAAAATTTGAACAGAAATTAGATGGACTATACCTTTCTGGTTGTCTTATTTCCCGAGCTGACCTTCTCACAGCTGGAGTTTGTGGCTCTTCCTCTTTTGAGTCTTCTTCTGTTGTAGAGTCTGATTCATCCTCCTTTAGCTCAAACTCTATCTTCTCAAGTTCCTTTCGTAGGAATTCATGTTTAACAATATCTTTCACCTCTCTAAACACCACATCTCGGTGGTACACAACCTTCCTTATTTTTGGGTTCCAAATCTTGTAACCCTTTAAACCATCCTTATACCCAATCAAGATGCACCTTTCATATTTATTATCCAACTTTCTCCTTTTCTCCTTTGGAACATGTACATATGCATCACATCAAAATACCCATAGATGTGAAAGAGAGGGTTTCTTACCATTCCATACCTCATGTGGAGTCTTATCCTCCAACGCTGATGAAGGTGATCTGTTAACCAAGTAACATGCAGTCTCCACTACCTCAACAGATAATTATTGTCCTAACCTGGTACCACTGAGCATGCTTCTTTCCTTTTCCATCAATGTTCTGTTCATTCTTTCTGCAACTTCGTTTTGCTAAGGTGTGTATGGAGTATTCTTTTTCCATGCTATACCACACTTCTTACAAAACTCTTCAAATTCCTTCTTGCAGAACTCCCCACCATTATCTGTCCTCAGCACCTCTATCTTCTTCTCTGTCTGGTTTTCCACCAGAGCCTTAAATTATTTAAATCTGTCAAAGACTTTAGATTTCTTCCTCAAGAAATATATCCATGTATTCCTTGAGAATTCATCTATGAATGAAACATCGTACACAGACTTACCCAGTGATGGAACCAACACAGGTCCAAACACATCACTGTGCACAAGCTCTACTATCTTGTTCGCCCTCTTAGCACTAGAAGGAAAACTCACCCGATTCTACTTCCCATATACACAATGTTCACAGAAATTTAAATCTAGAGAGCTATTAGACATACCTTCTACCATACCATTTCCATGCAGTATCCGAAGGCCCTTCTCTCCAATATGTCCAAGCCTTTGATGCCATAGCATGGTCTTTTCTCCAGAGACCACTAGGCTTTCCACACCACTTTCGAGAACCACAGAACTGTTGCACCCAACAATAATAGTGTTTCCCTAAAGCTTGTACAGAGTTCCAATCTGAAATCTTTACATTAATACCAGTGCTCCCCGAACCATCTTACAAGCATATTTCTCAAACACTGTTTTTACACCTGCATCATCCATCTTGCTTATAGAAATCAGATTTCTTGCCAATGCATGGATGTGTAGAACACCAGGAAGTGTTCTAATCCTTCCACATTGCAGCTTTAGCTTGACTTTTCCACATACGACGATTCTGGCCTTCCTATCATCACCTAAGAAGACATCACCGCCATCATATTTCTCATATTTGTAGAACCACTCCTTATGAGGAGTGAAGTGAAAGGATGCACCTGAGTTAATCAACCATGACTCATGATCTACATGTGTATTTGAAGAAGAAGCAAAATACACATCCCCACCTTCATCCGAGGTGGTTTTTGATTCTGTAGAAGGAGCATCATCAGATCCCTTTCCTTTATCAGGAGCTTTAGATTTGTAGTCCTTTTTGTAGTGCCCTTCCTTTCCGCATTTCCAACACACCGTTACAAAATTTCCAGGAGATTTATATCTCCCTCTAGATTTATATCTCCCACTCGAAACCTTATTCTTGTTTCTATTCTGGGACCTTCCTTATACAGATAAGGCATCTCCATTATGACCCTCCATATTTCTCCATCTCATTTCCTCCGACAGTAAGGCTGAGACAATGTCATCAAAATTCAAGGTAGTTGTATTGCTACCTATTGCAATAACCAGACTGTCCCAAGAATTTGGTAGAAAACACAACAAACTGATGCACTTATCTTCATCTGATATTTTAATATCAACAAATGACAACTGACTTACCATAGTATTGAAGGCATTCAGATGCTCTATCACCGAGTCTCCATACTTCATCCTCAGGTTATACATCTTTTTCCGCAGGAACAATTTATTCACCAGAGACTTAGATTGGTACAAAGTCCCTAGCTTGTCCCACAAGGTCTTTGCCATAGCTTCCCCGAATACATTCAAAAATACTGAATATGAGACACACAATCGTATTGTGCTCTTTGCCTTCCGATCCAGATTCTTCCAGTATTCATTTGACATTGTCGTTGGTTTAGTACCTGGATCTACCGCAATCCACTGATCTTTATCCACCAGCAGATCCTCCATCTTGAGCTTCCACAACTCAAAACACTGACCATTAAATTTCTCGATCTCTATATTCCCTCTGCTCGCCATCTTCTTTCACTGCAAGAATCGATCCCGCATATCTCCTACTGAACAGGGTCTACCTCAGGCCCGATAAAAAAATCCCCTCAGCAGCAAAGGTGTCCCCTTGAAGCCGGAAGTGCTCTGATACCAAATGTAGGTTTTAATCCTATATAGAAATTATCTGCAAACGAATCTTAAAGATAGAAAATAAACAGCAGCGAGAACATAAAACATATAACAGATAAACACAGAGATATTCCCCTGGATTCCAAATCGGGACGACCAACTTGATTTTTCATTATATTCCTTTTAGTGTTACAACACATATATATACATGCCGAAGCATACATAAACCCCAATCCATTAACCCTGGATTAGAACATAACCGTAGTTCCCTTGACCAGATCTACAAAATACCAAGGGTTGAAAACCATCGTACCCCAAAACCATGTGCAAACCCATGCACAAAACCATGGGCGGATCCGCCCACCAGAAAATAAGGACCAAAATATTTCTCCAGGGTGTTGCCCCGGACTTCAACAGGGGAGGCTACCAGCCCCCCTGTGACCCCCCCGACATTGCGCCCAGTGCAACGTATAGGGGGGCCTATCACCCCCCCTGTGACCCCCCCGCACGTGATTATTCATGGAAATAATATAACACATACCCAACACCGAATACCTCAGCGATGATATCCTCAACGACTAGTATAATCCTTCCTCTGAGTATGGTATGTCCCTCCCGCAGATTTTGTAGGAATTCAACTGCTATCTCTGTGCTAAATTCTTGTAGTATGTGTAGATATGGAAACCAGCCAACTTGCTAGAGAATGGTGCAAGCTTCTTCTGAGATTTGGAAGGTTGTGGGTTCATTTCAGAGAGAATTCCCTCCCATGGATAATGTGTTACCTAAACTAATTTCTCCTTCTATCTGCATTTCTTCTAGCCCTGTTGGTTAAAACAAAGCACTGCATGCGAGAAAAAAATGCAACCTCATATCATAAATGCAATGATATTTTAGTCCCATGAGTGTACCCGAAGGAAGTTGTGTGGGGAATTCACATGATTATTCATTATGGATATTTTCACCCCCTCCCTGGGGAGAAGGGCGTCCATGTCCTTAATTACAAAAGAGAGATTGCATCAATCATGAATGCATTCGAGGCATGGTTTAGAAATCAATAATCACAAATTTGTGAGAGAAGGGTGTCCATGCCTTGGAGTTCAAGAAAAGAGGAAAAATTGCAACAATTATGAATGCATGTGAGGCAAAGGTCAGAAATCCATAATCATCAGAACTGTACATCAGGTGGAAATGACCGAAGAAGAGGATAAAAGCGGGATAGAAATTATTATGACAGGATGTCCTATTTTGACGGTGTAGCATGACGGAAGCGTGACAGTGATAGATTATTATTGGTTTTTCCATCCCTTAATTCAAACATGAAAATACAATTCATTCATTCATAGATAATTATGCGGGTAGATAGTGATAACACTTATTCAAGTAGTGTGTTTATCTTGGGAATGGATTAACAGGAAATAAGGCATATATAAAAGTAATTGGCTATTATTAGAAAAAATAATTCCATACCACAATCAGAGCTGTTGCTGCCAGCAGACATTCATAGCCTCGACAGGGTTGTTATTTTAACTCGGAAATGAGCCAGAATCCTCTATGTAAAAGTAGACATTTTGCTTATTTTATAGAGAGATCATTGTGCTGGTGTTGTGGCCAGATAATCAAAGTTCCACTCACTGGGGTTGTAACAGAGTGATCAAGCTGGCTCGTGATGAGACCTCCTGTCCTTCAAGTAGTTTGAGCTATTGAGAAGGTCACTACTCTAGTGTGTTGGCCATTGTGGGAATGTCACCTGTTAAACCCTTATGATCATGGTAGGTTGGCTCATGATGAGACCCCCTATTCTCTATTAAAAATATGCATATAGACAAAATATTTTTTGAAAAATAGGAATTTTTGTTCGTTTTATGGAGAGACGATTGTGCTGGTGTTGTGACTGGATGGTCACAGTGCCACTCACTGGGATTGTAACAGAGTGATCAGGACAACTCGTGATGAGACCTCTTATCCTTCAAGCAGTTTGAGCTATTGAGAAGTTCATTACCCTAGTGTGTTGGCCATTGTGGGCATGTCATCTCTTAAACCCTTATGATCATGGTAGGCTAGCTCGTGATGATACCCCCTATTCTCTCTTAAAAATTTGCATATAAACATAATATTTTCTTGTTTTTTATACATGAAGGGAGGCTCATCAACTCCTTAAGAGTTAGGGATGGTGTGAGAAGTAAAAATAATGCCAATACAATTAATATTCTTTGTTCCAATATCCCTATGTCAAGGAGAGTTACTACTTGAGAGTGTAGAAAGATATACCAACATAAGAACATGAAAATGAATTATGTGATAGTATGAATAGGAGATGTCTATCCCTTCATTGCATAGATAAACAATGCCAGCTTCTGGAGTAGATATTTCCATCAAAGTTTGATAGGATCACCATATTATTAGTATCACTACTTTTCTCCTCTTAAAGGTGCCAATTCCCTTCCAAAAATGTCTTTTATGGAAAGATTGTGTAAAGAGGAGTGGATATTCAAAAAGGGATCATCTAAAAAAGGAAGAAGGAAAAACATGCCTAGAGAGAAAAAAATAAACAAAAATCAGTTGTTCCATTCGATTGAACAACAAATGTTTGATTGGATTGAACAACAAAAACACACAAAGCACAGTTGTTCAATTGAATTGAATAACAGTTGTTCAATTGGATTGAACAAGAACCGTTCAAAGGTTTGAAAAACAAAAATAAACACAGAAAAATACAGTTGTTCAATTGAATTAAACAACAATTGTTCAATTTGATTCAACAACAACTGTTCAATTGGATTGAATAGCAACCATTCAAAGGTTTGAACAACAAAAATAAACACACAAAAAAACAACCGTTCAATTGAATTAAATAGCAGCTATTCAATTTGGTTGAACAAAAGTCGTTCAATTGGATTGAACAACAGTCATTCAAAGGTTTGAACAAAAAAAATCAACACATGAAAGAATGACCGTTTAATTGAATTGAACAACAGTTGTTCAATTCGATTGAACAAAAGGCGTTCAATTGGATTGAATAATAGTTGTTCAAAATTTAACAAAAATAAACACATGAAATAAAGGATAAAGGGAAAGAATGCAGTTGTGGAATGTACAAAAATGAGAAAAACTATAAATTGCAGGGGGCATATATACAATATTTACGAGAGGAAATAACAAATGTTCATGAACTTAAAGCTGTGGGGCCATCGCCCCCTGCAACTAAAATTTGGATGGTGGGATCGTCATGAACCTGCTAGCAGAAAGACTCCTTTGTAAGTGGTTTGTGATAGAGGCCCACTCGGTTTCCGTTGACTCGGATGGTGGAACCATATCTGTCTATGGTAGTCAAGGTAATGGTACCATTGTTGTGTACTTCCTGGATTTCGTATGGGCCGAGCCACCTTGTTTGTAATTTACTCGGAAAGTATTGGAATCTGGAGTCATAGAGAAGTGCCCAATCTCCTTTCTGGAATGTCTTCCTTTTTATGAGGTTTTCATGCCACTTCGCTCATTGTTGTTGAACAATTGCAGTTCACTGTAGAGCAAGTAGTCCTGTTTCATCCAATTCATTTATTTGCTAGAGTCTTTATTTCGAATTCGATAGGAAAAATTGGTTCTGTTCCAAATACCAGATGGTATGGAGAATATCCGGTGGTGTTTTTCCATGTTGTGCGGTAAGCCCACAAAGCCTCTGGTAGTCTAGTAGCCCAATCCCAGCAGTGCGTTGAGACTGTTTTAGTGAGCATTGCCTCATGGAATTTGTTGGTGCTTTTGACCTGCCTGTTTTCCTGCGGGTGGTAGGGAGAGGTGACTCTATGGATGACATGGTGGTTATTCAGAGTGGCCGTAATTTTATTCCCCACAAACTATGCCCCTCCATTAGTTATCACTTCCCAAGGTAACCCATATCGCACAAATATCTAAAAAAGAAAATTGATCACAGATTCTTCTGTAGCTCTTGATAAAGTCATTGTTTCAACCCACTTCATCACATAATCTGTGGCAACCAGTATGTAGGTCTTTCAATTTTATGGTGCGTTGAATGGTCCAACGAAGTCCAGTGCCCACCATTTGAAAGGTTCCAATACTAGCTATGGTTGTAATGGAATTTTTTCAGCTTGGCCCGGGCAACCCATTCTTTGGAAACTATGGTGGGCCTGGACATTTTTCTTCGCATCTTTAAAATTGTAGGCCAATAATAGCCCATTTTCAATACTTTGTGCCCCATCCTGCGATCTGCAAAATGGTCATCGCATGGCTCATCATGACAGGCCCTTAGGATGTCATAAATATCGTCTTCTCGGATGCATCTGTGTATATTCATATCAGGTCCTGTATGAAAACGGTATCCACTGATCCAGGAGAATCTAGCACTATGTTAGACAATCAGCTTCCGTTCCTTTGATTTCAAGTGTCTTGGAAGCTTTCCTACTGCTAGATAATTCGCTACATCTATGTATCATGGTGTTTTTACTACTATAACGAACAAATGCTCATTTGGGAACTGATCATCCACTACTATTGAGTCATCTGACTTTGGAACCCTTGATAGGAAATCTACAACTACGTTCTCCTTCCATGGGCGGTCATTGATAGTTATGTCAAACTCCTATAAAATAAACAACCAATGAGTCACTCTTCCATTTGTAATAGGTTTATTGGATAAATATCTAATAGAAGAGTGATCGGTATACAGGAATACTTGATAGCCAATTATATAATGTCTAAATTTATTAATAGCATAAATGATAGCCAAGAACTCATTTTCGGTCACTGTATAGTTTAATTCGGCATGAGTTAGACTCTTGCTGATGTAGTAAATAGCATAAGGATTTTTATCTTTTTCTTGACCGACAACTGCCCCTATCGCTGTGTTGGATGCATCTAAGGAAATGTTAAAGGGAAACTCCCAATTGGGGCCACGTAATATTGGTGCAATCGAGACCAGTTTTTTTAATATGAAAAAAAAGTGTCACATTTATCAGACCAATGGAAATCAACATTTCTAGTTAATGCATACAAGAGCACAACAATTCATGAGAAATTATTTATAAACCTGTAGTAGTACCCTACATACCCAAGAAAATTACGTACCTCTTTCAGAGTACAAGGTGTGGCTAATAAAAGGATTACCTCTATCTTTGTCGGATCTACCTGTATTCCAACTGCAGAGATGTAGTGCCCTAGGATTACTCCTTCAGTCATCATCATGTGAAATTTCACGTTGCTCAAACACAACCTGGTAGCAATACATTATTCCAACACTTTTTCTAGTGTTTCCAGTGCTTGATCAAAATCATCTCCATATGGGGTAAAGGTTTCCATGTAGATTTCGAGTCCATGTAGATTTTGAGTCCTTCATTTATTGAATCAGAAAAAAATGCTGAGTATGGCTCTTTGAAATGTTGTTGGGACATTGCATAACCCAAATGGAAATACCCTATAGGAAAATGTATCCCATGGATAGGTAAAGGTCATTTTATCCTGGTCTTCAGGGGCTATCTAGATGTGATTGTAGCCACTGAACACATCAAGGAAGGAGAAGAACCACTTTCATGCCAATGTATCAAGGACCTAATCAATGAACGGGAGGGGGAAGTGGTATTTCTGTGTTTATTTGTTCAATTCTCTGTAATCCACACATATTTTCAATTTCCCATTCTTCTTAGGAATGAATTCTAAATGAGAGACCCATTTTCTATCTGAAATGGGATAGATGAAGTTTACATCGAGCAGCTTTTTCAATTCATATTTTGCAATGTCTTTTAGATGCAAATTTAATCTCCATTGGGGCCGTCGAATAGGTTAAGCATCCTTGTTAGTATAAATATGACGTGTACATAGATGAGGATCTATACGCTTCATTTCTGGGTGGTCCCAGGAAAATGCTCCCTTATATTTCTGTAAAACCTTAATGAGATTTTGCTGTTGGTTACTATCCAGACGATCATTGATATTTAAAACCTTTCCTGGCTCAATTTCAATTGGTATTCCATTGCGAACAATAGTCGTGGGTATGTGCTGATTATCAATGTCTGGCAAGGGGTCTTCCTGTGATTCATTATCAAGAACTGCCTTTAACATTTGGCATTTTAAATTTTTAGAAGTAGGTGGATGATTCATGAATTTATTGATTACATCATCTTCAGTTTGATATTTGAATTCGATTCCATCAAATATATTCAGTGGTGAACGAATGTTTTTTTAACAGTATGTATGTGGTTTTTTGTGAATATTTAGAGTGGGAAGAGTGGGTTTGGCAGGTGGGTATATGATAATAATTTTTATGGCATCACCTCTAGCAATTTTCATGTTGCCTTGCCAGAAGCCTATGTAATGTTGTGTAACCAACTCCAAAAAGAGAAGAAAAGAGATATCAACGCCTTAGAAATAAGCCACTTCGAGGGGGCAACCTCCAATACATTACATGAATGAACAATTCTTGGATGATACAATTCACAAAACCTCCTTTCTATATATAGGAGTCCATGGGGCCATAATGTAATCCTAGTGGGCCCCAATGTAATCCTAGCCGACCTAACAATAATAATTTAAGGGCACAATAATAACAAAATGGGGGTTACAAGGGTACAATAATAACAATAAGGGGGTTACACTAACAATAATAAGGGACTATACTAGTGATATAGGGACCTAACATGCCCCTCTCCTTCAAAAACGTGTTGTCCTCAACACTTGAGTAGCTCCGGGTGCTTCTGTATAAAATTCTCATCCTCCCATGTAGAATCTTCAGTGGGTAAGTTCTTCCACTTGATGAGATACTCTGAAATTGATCGATTCAGTAGTTGTCGAGTTCTTTTTTCCATGACTGCTTCAGGTTCCAATATGATTTTCCCTTCCCCATCAAGTTCTGGCAATACTGTTTGAACTGGAAGATTTTCACCCATAACCTTCTTTAAGCATGAAACATGGAAAACTGGATGTACTCGCGAAGAAGCAGGAAGCTCCAATTTGTATGCCATAGTACCAATCTTTTGCAACACCTTGTAAGGACCATAGTACTTTGGCGATAATTTATTATCCTTATTTGCTTGCTTGAGGGAAATTTGTTTGTATGGTTGTAGCCGTAAAAATACCCAATCTCCTACATCAAAACTTCTCTCGCTGCGATGTTGATCTGCCTGTTGTTTCATTCGATTTTGTGCCAAATTTAGGTTATCCTTTAAGAGTTGGAGAACTTCTTGCCGATGCTCGATGTGATCTTCCACTGCTTGAACCTTCGAATTTTCCCTTAAAGATGATGTGATGGATGGTGGATGATATCCATAAAGTGCCATAAATGGGGTCATTTTTGCCGCAGTATGGAAGGAAGTGTTATACCACCATTCAGCAAGAGGTAACCACTTGACCCATTGTGTTTGTTTATCAGATACAAAACAACGAAGATATCCTTCCAAACATTTATTTACGATCTCAGTTTGACCATCAGATTGAGGATGATAAGATGAGCTATGAGCTAATTGAGTACCCAAACAAGAAAATAACTCGTCCAAAAATTTCCAGTAAAAATGGGATCTCTGTCGCTCACAATAACCCTTGGGCTTCCATGTAGCTTTTGAATTCTATCCATAAATGTAGTAGCAACTGTACTTGCTTTAAATGGATGAGATAATGCACAAAAGTGTGCATACTTGGTAAGTCTATCAACTACCACCATGATGACACTCTTTCCTTCGTACTTAGGTAAACCTATGATAAAATCCATTGAAATCTCCTCCCAACGTTGACTTGGAATGGATAAAGGTTGTAGAAGTCCCGGGGTCTTAATTTTTTCCACTTTATTCTGCTGGCAAACCAAACATTCCGCCACAAACTTTTGAATATCAGATTTAAGGCCATCCCAAAAAAAATCTTTCTTCACCCTGTGGTAAGTTTTTAAAAATCCCGAGTGTCCTTCTAAAGGAGAAGTGTGCAATTCCAGAAATTTTTTTTGTTTCAGTTGGGAATTCTTACAAAGATATAAGCGATCTTTGTACCATAAGGAATCATTTTTCCAACTAAATGTATCAGATGTACTAGGATCTTGCTGCAACTTTTGAATGAGTATCCATACATCGTTGTCCTTCTTCCATTCATCTCTTGCTTCAGTTATCCAATCTGGTTGGATAATAGAAATGGCACAAAGCAATGCTTCCACCTCTTCATTCTTTCTTGAGAGTGCATCTGCAACAACATTAAGCTTTCCTTTTTTGTAGATTATTTCAAAGTCATAACCCAACATCTTTGTGACCTATTTTTGCTGCTCTTCTGATGATAGTCTTTGTTCCAAAAAGTGTTTAAGACTATCATGATCAGTTTTTACCTTGAAGTGTCTTCCCATTAGGTAAGTTCGCCATTTCTTTAGTGCATGTAGTAATGCTAACATTTCCTTCTCATAAATAGGTTTCTGTAAATACTTTCCTTTGATTGGACGACTTTCAAAAGCAATGGGTCTTCCTTCCTGCATTAAAACCGTACCAATTCCATTTCCTGAGGCATCACATTCCACAATAAAGGTTTTTGTAAAGTCTGGTGTAGCTAAGACCGGTGCTAGGCACATTGCCTCTTTAAGACGTTCAAAGGCCTTAGTTGCTTCAGAAGTCCATGAAAATGCATCTTTCTTCAATAATGTTGTTAGAGGTGCTGCTATTCTCCCATAATTCTTAACAAACTTGCGATAATACCCCGTTAACCCGAGAAATCCTCGCAACTGCTTTATGGTTGTGGGGACTTTCCATTCCTTAATGGCTTTAATTTTGTTAGGGTCTACTTTAACAACCTCGTGAGATACAATATGACCCAGATATTCCACCTCTTGTACTCCAAAGAAACATTTGGATTTTTTTGCATATAATTGTTTCTCCCGCAATAGTTTGAGCACCCTGTCAACATGTTCAACATGATCCTTCCAGGACCTGCTGTAGATTAGTATATCATCAAAAAATACTAGCACAAATTTTCTAAGGAAGGGTTTGAAAATGGAATTCATCAACCCTTGAAATGTAGAAGGTGCATTGGTAAGGCTAAAAGGCATGACCAAAAATTCATAATGACCCTCATGAGTTCGAAATGCTGTTTTTGGAATATCTTCAGTCTTCATTCTAATTTGATGATATCCCGAACGAAGATCCAACTTGGTAAAATAAATTGCTCCATGTAATTCATCCAATAATTCATCAATCATAGGAATGGGAAATTTGTCTTTAATGGTGAGCTTATTGAGCTCC